>CAXIVR010000002.1:122855004-122950004 GCA_964035755.1 Teleogryllus oceanicus
ACCACGAACACTACTGTTCGCACCTCAACCAAGCGCAGTGCTGTCGAAACTTCGTATACCACGCTTGTGTCCCTGACGAGGGGTTAGGTGCTGTTTGGGTGTCAGCGTTACAAAATCTTTTTGTTGTGTGTCATATGTGTTGTAAAATGAATGTCGGTAGTTCCGCACTGATATCCAAATCCATGAAAATGTATTGCTGTTGGGTCGAAGTAAATTGTTGCTAGTAGTGCTTCATAGATTTGAGTTCTTCTGGAATAGGGGACTTTTCTTTGAGTAACAACTCTGTCACACGCAATCTCACATTCACCTTTCACAGATACGTAAGCAGAATCGCTCTATTTTGCCGCGTGTTTCATTCTGTTGCAATGTCACCGCCTGCCAACCGCCACCATGCCAATTGCCATCTCCGACTCAAGGCTCCCCTAGTCGTATTTTGTCTGCTCTGACAGGCACGCGCTACCCGGCTTCTTTGCTCCTTTCCCAGTCGTTGCCGCCCCGTCCACAGACTCTTATAACGTTGCGAAGAAATACATAGTATACTATGTTGACGAAGATGACCTCTTTTATTTCTTCGCATAAGAACGTCAACAACACCGAATCAGAATTCCCACAATTCGTATAAGGTACCGTTTGCATCCAGTCACTTCAGTGCCTCGTTCTGCCATGTGCGCTTCGTCCTCTTGCGCTTGTTTTCACTGTCGCCTCGATTGCTGATGTTTCGCGCCCTCGCTCAAGTATAGATAGTGTTATTTGTTGTTGTTGTTGTTGTTTTGCCTTTCTGGTGTTTTTTATATATTATCATATTCATTTCTTTCTGAAAGTTCATAGCGTCGGAATCCATTTCCCCACTTTTTTAACTTTTGTTTAAGTGTACATCTCCCTTCCGGCTACTGTTACAATGTGCCCTATTCTGTAACGTGGTTTTAATTCCAGTTTCATGCTCTCAAAGCAATTATTTTTTATTTTGCTTCTTTGTCTGCTGCAAATGTTCTGTTGGGTACGTCCTTGTAATGAAGTCTATGCAACTTCGGAAACCGTGGCGGAAATGTCCTTTCTTACCGCTTCTGAATTGTTTGCCAACATCTCTGTGTACAATTTTCTTTTTTGAGTGTGTTCGCTGACCTATGTACATTGAGAGTTTTCGAGGTGTCATGAACGGTGTCCATGAACGATGGAGTGGGAACGACTATCTTCAAAGAATGTCTTTTTTCTTATTCATTTCAGAGCGTGCTTGAGACAGTTAAAGATGGTTAACTTCAAAATTGATACTGTGTGCCAATCTTTTTTGAATGATAGAAGTACATCTTGTTTATTCGTAAACTTCCAGAGACAGAGAGAGAGAGGGAGGGGGGAGGGGGGGGAGAGGGGGGAACAAGGTTCGAGCTAATGTAATCAACGGCTGACCGTCTTCATCCTGATGCCTGACATGCTGTCTTTCCTCGCGCTTCTTCTCAGAACGTAACTTGCTCGTGTCGTAAGCCGACGTAAACTCACGGCTGCCAGAAGTATAGAGAGCCCCGCCGAGGTCTTTAGTGTTTTCTAATATATTTTCGGGATGCATTGTGGAAGGGAAAGCGCACTGAGCGACCGAAAGAGGGATATGTTCAAAGAGTGACGAAGAGAAAGCCGAAAGGAAAAGGACAAAGCTCTTCTTGAAGGGTTGGTTTTGTAGCCTTGTAATTTCTGGGCGTTGGTGAAGAATGTTGAGGGAACAGGTGTTTGCATATAGCGGCTCGTCACAACATCTTGCGCATCTCATTCGTCCACTACGCAACTCCGCCCAGCGCCGCCACCCAGTGAAAGCGCCTGCGAGCCCATGGGTCGGCAGTTCGCCTCCAACCTTGCCCAGGTAAACGCTGGCCCTAGCGATTAAACCATTTAGTGTCGCTCCCTGTTATTTTGTTTATCTGTCCCGAGGGCGCCGTATTTCCCCCGTCGTCCCGGCGCGCATGCGCAGTAAAAATCTCCATGGTGCCATTTACAAATTTTTGCGACACTATTCCCCCTCTTTTCGCCGGAGGGCATAATGATATTAATCATCGTGCGGGAGTGGAGGGACCGGGCGCGCGAATGTTCTGGTCGCATCGGGGAATTGGTGGCGCCGCCACGCTGCTGGGGGCGAATTGGAATCGCAGCCGACGCCAACTACGCTCAAACTGCGGACTCGCGCATTTGTCAGGCGGCGCTGCTTGGGAAGTTTACGGTTACTCCTCGAGCTTTTTCAATGCCGTTCCGTGGCCGTTTTACCGCAAACATCGAAGAGTTAAAAATAATCGCCGTGCAGCCAGCCTCGTCGAGGCAACACCTCTCCCAGCGCCCGCACGCTTAACCTTTCGCGTTCAGTAGTCACAGTCTGAGTTATAGTATCTGCTTATCAGTTGTAACCTAGGACGCGCGCGTGATTAACCGCACCAGTTCTGGGCCCACGCCCAAAAAAGCTGCATTGCAGCATGAAAAACCCCAAATTTTAATGAAAAAGTGAACGTTTCCGAGTGTATAGTGAAACCAGTGTCAACTTTTTTGAAAGTGATCTGTGATGGAAATATAAGTGCCCACGAAGTAAACAGCGAAACCGGCTCTCTGGTATCTCAAGCTATGAATGAAGCAACCCCTCGCGATAGGATGGGAAGAACTCATCCACCACCAGCAACTACAACAACAATTACTACAAAGCAGCAACAACCTAAACAGCAAAAAATGGTTTAGCCATTACCGCATTACCAACCAACGCAGCTCCGCAACATCAAACCTGCAAGTGCAACTCAAAACGTAAACATTAATGAAATTAACAACCCCAACTCCACAAAGATGTAAGTACTTACCAATCTACTGAATCGGAAGAGCGTAAAAGACTTAAAGGCACCATGATAGTGAAACGTAGGTTATGCCGTACCAGTGAGTAACAGATATGAACTACTTCAAACAAATGAACCAGTTAATAACAATATTCAACTAAATGGAAAATCTAGCAACAAAAAATAAATCCACCAATAATAATCCACGGAGTTGAAAACTATAACCGCCTTATCAATGACATTAAAGTGTTCCCCTCAGAAACTTTCACAAAAAAACTGAAAATAACAATAAAATATTTTTCCAAGAAATTAAAGATTTTCGTGATTTCAGACATTTCTGTGATCAAAACAATGTACAATTCCACTCCTATAGGGACCCTACAAAAAATTTGCAGTTCTCAAGGATGTTCCCACGTACTTAAAGAGACGAAGTATTATAAACGAACTCAAATCAAAAAACTTTTCAGTATTAAAGTGCACCAGACTTTACAACAAGATAAAACACCTATGCAAACAGTGGCAGTAGATCTTATAAATGAAGAACCCAGACAAATATTAAACTTAGTGACCCAAAATTTTATTGTAGAATTAAAGTATATATTAGAACTAATACACGGGGTCCAATACAATGTAAAAATGTCAGCGTAGGCCACTCAAACCAACTGGGCCACCCCCAAGATGCGTCAGATGCATAGGTAATCATCATTACTCAGAATGTAAACTACCCAAATGAAGCAACTCCAAATGTGTTAATTGTTTCAGAACCACACAGCTAATTATAAGGATGTCCTAATACAAAAATTATGCAAAACTTGAACAAACCGTAAATTAACTCTCAACACAAATAATAAACTACCCCCTAAAATGATACATTTAATCACTCGGTTCCCACCAATGCTGATTTTACACACAAACTTTAGTCAACATTTTCCTCCACTTCCCACTAGACCAAATTAAAAATTACACCCCAATTAACGCCTCAACTAATCAATGGAATAACCACACAAGAACCTAGAAAATTTACTAACTAACATTATTACAAAAGTAATTCCAAGTTCTGTCAACGCTAATCCCAAATCCAAATCTTTTGTTCAATCAATCAACATGGATAATAAAAACCGCAATAAACATACTTTTCTAATCACCCCAATTTACTTTCTTTTTCCAAATTTCACTTATCTTAAATATAGATCTATGATAACAGGAAAATTTATGTTCTATTTTTGGGAAAAAATTACAAACTTCCAAAAATTTTTTCTGCGTGTTCTACAATCCTTCCGAAAGCGATAAAATCAATAAATTTAAGAACCCTAATATTTACTTCTAACATACCCCCGCTTTATGCAATATCCCCCTACCAATCCAACAATCCAAAATGGATAATCCAAAGAGTTTAACTATTCTTAAACTTCAATCTAGGTATTAAAACGGGATACTCTCTTTACCACTTCTTACCATCATAACATTCACGTTGCCTGCATCAGTGAAACCCATCTTTTTCCCAAAAAGAAAAGCTAAAGTTATGGATACAAAATATATAGAAGTGACAGGTCCAGACTAATTGCCTCTGGAGGGACAGCAATAGCTAATATAAACTAAAACACTCACAAATTCATTCACCTACAACTATAACTTGAAACTGTAGTAATCAAATTTATACCAATAACGGACCAAAAATATCATTGGCCTACAGACCACTAAACCCAAAAAATTTCCTACTAATGAACTAAATGAAATATTTTCTAAAACTTAATTTTAATTTTGGTGATCTCAACTCAAAAATCAAGCCTGGGATGTAACCAACGAATTACCATGGCAAAAGACTACTCAAATACAGGCTTACCAACAATATATATATTCATGCTCCAAGTTCCCCGTTTTTTCTAACAATACAAATGTACCCCTGATATACTCGATTTAGTTATAACTAAAAATTTCTACCAAACAATTCAACAAATAGTAATAGAGAATTAGACTCAGATCACCTACCTAAAATTACCATTGACATATCAAATGCCTATTCACCATCAAACACCAAAATAAAAGGGTTTTACCAATTTGGGAAATATTTTAAAATGTTAATTAGCTCAAAATAATCTTTTTCCCAAATCTATACAAAATAATGATGATCCTCAACAACTCAATCATGAATATCATTCAACAATCACAAAAGCTCACTCGAATCAACTACTCCTACATTACAACTAACAAACCAAATGCTGATGCACTTCATATTATATCATAAATCACCCTTAAAACCAAACGGGCCATTAGACGCAAATGGATTTTAAACCGAAACGCACACGACAAAAAAAACTAAACAAACTTACCAAAGAAATTAAAATCATGATTTCCAATCACAAACATGTCAAATTCCAGCAGCATCTTTCAACAACTCCACAAACTCTCGACAGCAATGGCAAACTAAAATACTTCACTAAAGAGAAAAACAATTTCCTCCTCTTATTTTAAACAATATATTAATTTATCCCGAACATCAAAAGCGAATAATAGCAAACACCTCTTAAACATTCAAACCAATTCAATAATTAACCAGCAATTCAATACAGAAATAACAGAATTTATGAAACAATCACCGCCACAGTTCCCCACCTATTCATTTCATCTCCCCAGTAGAAACCAAAAATCATCAAACAGCTGAAAACAAATCACCGGACACGACAACATTAAAACCAAACACTTAAAAACTTCCTTACTGCATTGAGCCATAATAGCCCCTTCAATCTGCACTGAATTGGCTGCTTCCCCCAAACTTGGAAACACGCTATTATATTTCCAATCAATAAACCAAAAAAATAATCCAATGACCCTTCAAATTACAGGCCTATTAGTCTGCTCCCCAAAAATAGCTAAAATTTTGAAAAATTAATTCTCAGTCGCCTAGTTCATTTCTTAAACTCAAATGACATATACCAAAAACACAATTTGGTTTCAAACCAAATCATTCAACAAATCACCCTCACGTCTAGTCGAACATATAGCAAAAAGTTTCCATTCAAAAGAGCACACAATAGCAGTCTTTTTAGACATAACTAAAGCATTTTACAGCATTTGGCATCAAGGTTTACTTTTTTAAAATTCACAACTAGGTACTCCCGATTATCTTCAAAATTTTTCACAGTTATCTTACAAATAGAACTTTTCAGGTCAAAGTAAACCACATTCTTTCCAAACACACAGCATTCTTTCAGGTGTCCTCAAGGATCTGTACTTGCTCCCATTCTTTCAATATCTATACAGCAGATCATCCACATCATCAGATTCTAACATAACCTTATATGCAGATGATACAGCATATTCTCATCTCATCAAACATTCTATTAGCATATGACCAAATTTAATCCCACCTTCACACTCTCACCACCTGGTTCCATAAATGCGACTCAAGATAAATCCCACAAAACACAAACAAAGATTTTTCACCCTCCGAAACCCAAAACCCCTCCACCTTTAAAATAAATAATTCCAACTCCCCGTTAACAATTCACACCACAAAATATCTGGGAGTACTAATAGTAGACGTTTAACATGGAAGCAACACATTAAGGCAGATACAAAAGCAACAGCAAAAGCAGTCAAACTATATCCACTTATTAATTCCCCATCACTTTAAAGTTGAAACTAAATTGCTCCTCTAAAGTATTATCAGACCCACCTTGCATATGCCTGTCCAGCCTGGATAAACTTGCACCCAGTAATATAAACGCTTTACAAACTTTCCAAAAAAAATTTCTCAGAAGACTCATTAACCCTCATGGTTTATCAAAAACAAATTCATTATGAACTCCAAATACCATCAATCACTGATCATCTGATCAACTTTTCCCAAATTTTTCAATCTCTTTCCATCCTGCCCAAGTACAGCCATTTTCAACTAGGACAACAAGCAAACTCCCAAACCAATCTCAGATTTCCCAAAGCATTTTCAAACCGCCTTAAAAAACAAAATCAACAAAATCTTTCAAACCTTTATACCTATACCAATCCTTACTCAAAAATCTTTCCACAGCTAATAAAAAAATAAAATCAAATTACAATATTATATATTACTTTCCCAGTAAGAACACTCGAAAACTTTAGGGAAATTTCAATTTAATTAATAAATAATGTTCTCACTGTAGGCCATATGGTCGATCGGATAAAAATAAATTAAAAAAAAAAAAATAATCGCCGTGGGAGGCGATAGGGCGCTGGCAGTATCGGCGATGGGGGTGGGTGCGAGCGTAAGCATGAGCGTTCCGTGCCGCAAAGTGAATGCGGAAACCGCTGTCCCATAGTGAGCGAGCACGCGGACGTTTGCGGGTGTCATACTGCCAGCCATGGTTTTTCCGCTGAGTCTCCACGCGCTGCTAGTTACTCGCTAAATATCAACCAATAGTTTGCTTCGTTCACGGCGTAAATTCGAAAGTGACATTCTGCACTGCAGGACTGATGACAGAAAAAGTCGAAATATACGTTTGCTGTTTATCTTTTAAAAAAAAGAAATGTAAGATTAATATTCATAGTAATAACTGATTCTACCACTTAAAACACTTAAAATTAACACCTTCATTCAGGTCTCTATCGATCTTTCACTGATAGAGTCCCGGCGGCTGCTTATTGAAGGTTGGTTGGCCTGATGATGGATCCTGGGGTCCATCGGTGAAGTTGTAGGGGGAGTGTAATTCGCGCTCGTTTGGAAATTGCTGGAATGACCTGCTGAGTAAGATTCCATATTGCTGGCTGGCGATGATGGTGCTTCACCGTTCAATGTGGTTAGTGCCGCCCTGATTAACTCCCGTGTGATGGCATTGTTTTCGTTGCTCATGAATGAGAGTAACGAGTGGTTGATGGACGCACTGCACTCACTAGTTTAAAATAACTTCAGGGCAGATTGTGTAGCACTTTGAATAGTTTTGATACAATTTATACTTAACTGGACGGACAAAACAGTAGAAAATACTGAAGTCCGACCGAGACTGGTCAGCCTTACTCGGCACGAAACGATAGTAGCTGCTGATAACGGAGCGACTACTCTGGCCCGCAGCTGAAACGAGAAATCCCGCCTCGTCCTATCCACTTCAAGTTGCTCTACCTTAGTCTGCTCTTCCTTACCGCTCTACCTTACCGTGCTCTTTCTAGTCTGCTTTAGCCTTGCTTTCACCTCTCTACCTTACCCTGCCCTGCAAAGCTTCTCCCTGTCCCGCCCTTGGAAGCACATATTTCTCCCTGTTACTGAATGAAATTGTCGTAATTGCAAACCGGTCTTCCCTGTCGCAACAGATGCGGATTTAGCAATTTTTTCTTCTTCACAATACTTTAATGAAGAAATTATTTATGATGAGTGCATTCAAAGTTTGTGTCAGGAGGGAGGATTTTACTAGGTGAGTGCTGGAAGTTTCAACATTTTTTGCATTCCTCTTTAAAATAAACCCATGTATGTTTTCAACAAACATTAAAAATTATGTTAAACCGTTTTTCTTCAACGTATTTTGAAAGTGTATTTCAGTTTTTGTACTTTTTAATCAATTTGGGAATGAGCACGTGGTCATGCCAGCCTCTTGAAATTGATTAAAATACGCTATTGCCGGTTAAGTGTACAAATACAAATCTTCAGTATAACCTGCTCTTTGCTGGGCTATAGCTTTCTCCAATGTTCTTAAACGAATGGCTTGCCTCTTTGTAGGTGATATAGTATTATCTCAGCGATAGCTGTTTTTTCTCTAAAACATCCATTTAATTTTCATAATACTTTTCAGACAGCCACCAGTAAAATCGATTTCGTTCAGAACATGCGCAGTATGCTAAAAGTTCAATTTTTAGGATTATCGCTAAAAGTAAAACATGTTCGTGTGTTCAGACGAATCTGTAATGCAAACAAACAATATAATTTCCTCTAACCATCAGCTACTTATTAGCTATACTAACCTTACGGTATCACTAAGTGTTTTGTATACTTCATTTAAAATAAAATGTCAGTAAGGCTGTCCAAAAAATAGTGCATGATACACGTGGTAAATGTGATTTTATTTTTCTCGTAGGTTTGTGCCGCTCGGACTGCTGGCCTCGTGTCATGAATATCCTCATCAACATTTCCTACTCGGCAAAATAAAAATGACTCTTTCACTACCTTATCATATATAAATAAATGCCAAATGGCTTGTTCATGGATTTTATTTTAATTTAAAGAAAATGCCAATGTATTGTCTTATTTAGCATTTTATATGTAGTTACAGTTCCACTAGACCTACCGAGAAATGGAACACCCTATCACATTATTCAGTTTTTAAACTGAGAAAACATGTAGACGAATGAATCACTACCCAGTCTAAGCAGGGGGCTGTCGATCTAACCCACTGTTTCAAATGACAAACTCACTTAGTGATAGTAGAACCTTTGTCAAGATGTTATCTCAATTACTTTAATTAATATATGGAATTAAATACATGGAATGAATTAGCTTCTTCACACTGTTCAACCTAAGGTGGATATAAAGGGCATGAGAGTGGATTACACTCATTATATTAGTACTTAGCGTCATGATCTGAAAACTTATGTTATGAAGGAAGTGTTTATTTTAATGTCATATATATGTTAAGAGTCAACGTTTCAGTCAAATAGCAACTCTAATGCATAAATTTTAATACATAAAATTGTTATTGTGGTATTAAGCCAAAGGTTGACTGAATTAAGAGATGGAATGTTTGCAAAATTAATGACGTTCTGTTTTGTTCTCAGCACTTGTACGGAACATCGAAATAGTATTTGCTTCAGAATTTACAAATTGTCGTAACTTAGTCGTATTGAAAAATTGTTTACAATCGTGAGGAAGAGTGGCTGAATTACGACACATTCTCTGGTCCGCAAACATTCCCCGTCTCGTAACCGTCTTTTTTCTGAATAAACCACTTTGCATATTCAGATATCAAGTGTCTCACCATCTCCCTGACCCCACCTAATTCCCATAAAATCTCAAACATCTCTGTTATCACTCCGTTCAATCCAACCGTCCAAGAATGCGCCGTAACAACCGTATTTTAATGAAATCCTGCCGGAGTCGTCTGGCCATTGGCAGCGCCATTCCTGGAGGCCGCCATGAATCGCGGCGGCCGGCGCCGGCTAGGCCGCCAGACACACGAGCGAACGCGCGGCCGTAAAGTGCGGAGCGAAGGGCTCGCGAGCGAGATTTGCGCGACGAACGACCTACAAATCGAAGCGCCTGTCGAGCGTCACCGCCTCAGGCCCCGCCCCCCTCGCCCACGCTGCTCGCCACGCCACGAGAAGAATGGGGCTGCGATGAGAAAAGAGAATGTGTTGCGAGATAGTTGCAAAATATTTACCTACGCTTAATAACAAAATAGTACTAATTGTGGAGAAAACGTTAGTTATGTTAATATAACATATCATTGACCTGGTTGCAACTAGCTTTCTAAGTACTTGGAGCGAGGTTCGTGGATTCCGATACAGCGTAAGGTATGAGAATAATCAAAAAAAGGTTAACAAAAATGTGTTAACGAAAGAAAAACTCGTGTCTCATCAATGACACAACTTGCAAAGGAATTTTGGGAGTATGTACTTCATCAATTAGAAAACTGTCACTTATGGAATAAAAGGAATTCGTTTGTTGATTGTAGAAACATACGCACATAACGCACTATATACTCATCATGTGATTGTGACGTGACTGGCTCCTAATACATGCATTTCATATGAACAAACATCTCATTTTCAATTATTCATCTTTTACCGTCATTCAACCATGACTATCACTCCATCATTCATCCCGGGGAAGGCCATGGCCAATCAAGATAGAGACGATCTGAAGTCTCAGAGCCCCTTCTTCCTAAGCTTTGAACCGATCACTCTTACTTTCTCTTATACGTCGGTATATACGGAGTAATATACGTAGTACAGAGAAAGTCATAATGCTGAGCTAAACGGCGGATTTTCGCAGAAAAATTCATTGCCGGTCCCCATGACGAAAAGTGATAAATTAAGAAACAATATCCTTCTAACACGTGTGAAGCGAGAATCCCCGTTTGTGGTCCTGATGCCGAAAAAGCAATTGAAAGCCAAACTGTTCGTGTATCCAAGGTCTGTCTGACTGGTATCTGCTAGAAAACCCAGCGCCAAATCGTGCGTTGTATTTTTCCAAATTGAATAAACTCTGTCGTTTTATGTGAGCCAAAGCACTACATATTGGAATAACATTCACTTCTTGAGGACTTATATAGCTCCTAGGATATTTTCTTTAAATTTCTCAAAAGGTTGTCAATTTTTTCCCTTAAATTTCTTTTAAGAAGAGAGTAAAATACATTTAGAACGGTGACATTGGTCCAATTTTCAGGGTTAACTCTAGAAATTTCGAAATTGTAAAGTAATAATTTGTTTCAGCAAACTTACTAGTACAATATTGAAGATAGAGACTTTTCTTCAAAAGGAAATTTGTTGTTCACAAATAGATCTTTCATTAAGATCATGTAGATTTTTGTAAATTATAATAGCTAAGATAACTACTATAATTGCAAGATATAATAGTGTTGGAAATATTTGCAATTTTAAAAAATTACAAAAGCAAGATTTTCTTGAAAACGGCTGCAAATTGTTTCTTTAAATTTTTGTTACGGTTAGTGCCAAACGAATCCTATACGATCACATAAACCCCATATTGCTCTAATCTTTTGTTTTTTCAAAAATTAAAAAAATGTATATTTTTTACTTGTTTTTCACGTTGGTAATACTTACTTTAGAGGCAATTTCTTCACAGTATTATAATTATAAGTACATGTGGTTTAAATAATGTTAAATAAATTTTCAGAACACAACAGTTTTTGTAAAAATGGGCACAATATTCCGCATTTTCAGAAACGCTCAACGGCACTTTCAAAAATGGCTCCAAATTTTTTTAAACTTTTCAAAAGCTAGTGGTAATAGCTCTGTTTAATACATGCAGAGATTTTTCTGTATTATTACTTATTTTGGCACTATAAAATGTATTTTTTAATATGTCTCACGCCGTTAATATGCTCATTTCCATCGATTTGAACACATTATTGCATTTGTGAGTAAAAGTGCTTTAAAATTACTTTCAATGAAGGTTTTCGAGAACTCAATAAATTTCTGTTAAAAGAGCTTCAAATTTCACATTTATTAATTTTAATCGCCATTTTCTTAAAAACGGCTTCAAATTTTTCAATGAAAATTTATATTTAGGACGAGGTTTTACTGCTCTTTAATATTCGTGAAATAATATTTCGGTTTTACTTTTATGATAGAGAAAAGTTGAGAAAATAAAAAAATGTTCTTGGGCGACGATAGATGTCACATTGAACGAGGATGGTGCAAGACCAAACCTATCTTCAACACCAAGGAACTTTGAAAACTTTTTACTACGAGAATGTCTGTGCCATTCTGTAGCACCTCTAATTATCATTATCATTATGATTGCCATCGTCATCATCATCCTGACCTGAACAGATTGGAGCGTTTAACTTCCTCATTAGTGTCGTGTGGTCAAATCAACTCGAGAAGAGGTGCTAGCCATTCATTTTTTCATAACAATTCTTTCATACTCGTATGCCGTAATTAATTCATTTGGCTATAATACGTAGTTGGAATCATTGATACTGGACTTAAAATATTTCACTTGCTCTGAGCAGCCTTAGGTGCCCATTCCAGAGAGATAGATACATGTATATTACTGGAGTTGGACGATACAATTCATTATAGGTTTCTTCTCAACGGATCAATTTTCATTATAGATTATCTGCCTCTGTCTGTCCTCTGTCTGCTCTGTGTACTTTTGGGAGCGACAGCCCATGCATGGGTCATGGCCTACCAGCAACGTCCCAGCCTCGCGGCCATGGGTGAAGGGGGTTGTGTGGTTTGCACGAAGGCACCCCACGTCGTATTCTGGTCTTCTCAACCTGGGATGTGTTTTTCTCATCGTCACACAGCAACATATACTGGGACATTGCATGGGAATCGGGAATCGAACCCAGGATCGCGACCACGATGACCAATGAGTAAACCGCGAGACTTTTCGCCACAGTAAAATCAATTTAATCCGACACGTGCTACGGACGGTGAAAATACTATAAACAAACAATAAAGCATACGAAAAGTGTGAACAGTGCATGTGCCTCGAGTGACCGTAAATGTATTTATTCGCAGACAGGAAATCGTTTCGTCAAAATACTTATTCTAAGCTCCAATTTCACGTATGGAATGCTTACAATCCTAGATTCATGTTTTGAACCATAATTATATTTAGCAATTTTAGAGTATTGCAACATTCACTAAACACCATGACTCCAGGAACCTTCCAAAATCAAAAAGTACAACAGAATCGAAGAGTGAGGTCTCCTAATTATACGAAAATCTTTAATTCATGTAATCATAATAAAAATAAATTATGCTTTATAATTTAGAAAGTTAGTATTACAAATATTTTTTGCCTTGCTTATGTACTATTATATCAATTTGTTTAAAAAATATCGAAGCTCTAAGCATATGCCTAGGCCGCTTATACTTTAGTGCTTGCCTTTCAAAATGTAAAATCTACAAAAATATTTTCAAAGAACGAAGATCAAAGTGTTTGTTCGCGTTCGCGACAGAGCGTCTACGACGCCCTCCGCTCCCGAGGGCGCCCCACTACATGCGCTGCAACGAGTAGAAATCGCCTGAAATTTATATTTCCCCGTTGACAACACGCTCTGCAATGTTGGTAATGGCGCTCGACGTCATCCTGTCTACTACGGTCGTCCTGCTTGCATTTCTGCGTTGCAGAGCCAGGAGACGCGCCATAAAGCAGCGCGGTTTGTTTGAAGGGCAGTGTTCATGTTTTTACCTATCTGTGTACTTTCGTATACATAACCACTAGGTGATGAATGTGAATAAATTTAAGGAAGTTATAAATATGTTCTACGTGATTTGCAGGATTGTGACCTTGAGAAAATTGCATCTGTGAATTTCACAGGCAGTTTGAAAGTATCTACACAAAATATGAAATAATAGGTCATAATAATAAAGGTCATAATTGATTATATTTTTCAATATTATGACAAATTCGCAATTAGCTTTACTGTGAGGTTTTTTATTTAAATCTGCATTTCTTTGGGGTAAACTAGTTTTTGAGGCAGATTGCACAAGTTAACATCGCTATGAAGATTTAATATAAACAGAATATATCCAACAATTGACAGAACGTGCTTGGAAAGGTAAAACTGGAAAAATAGTACAGAAATTATTACAAGAAAAATAAATTATACGAGACTGCATTTCTCGTTAATCATTAAGAGTCAGGTTTCCCTTCTGAAGTACGTTGGCGTTCGGTGACCATTTTAATTCTTTATTTTCCATTTTTTCTTTCTGATTATCATAACTCTCTTATACGCCGAATTAAAGCACGTGTTATTTCATCCAAAATATTCCTCTTTTTGCATTAATGTCTAAGTTTTTAGATAGTGTTATTACATATATATTATTATTATTATTATACATATTATATTCAAAAGGTACAATTGAATTTACCATTTTGGAAAAACAAATCATTTTCTTTTCTTCTAACACGTGTAAGCCTGAAAACGAAACTATTCAATTTTTCAGAGCTTACATTACGTACCAAAAATCTGCTAGCTTTTTCAAATAGTGTTTTTGAAAATAGTTTTTTTACTATTCTGGATCGAATATTTTCTTATCAATTTTCGCTAGAAATGCTCGTTTGTATCTATATTCATAATTCAACTTGTGTATGATTTAGGGTAGGGATCCCAGAAGTTAATCAAACGTCTACATATTGTGTCCATAGTACGTCACACTCACTTTTTAGCCGTTTTTAAATGTTAAAATGAATAAAAATGAAATAGGAAAACTGACTGAAATGGTGTCATTGACCCAGATCTTAACAAATATTGGTCCGCGACGGTAGTTTTTACGCTATGAAGTATAATAAATTGAAAAAATAATTCTGTGTGGATCAGGCAAGTATTGTAAACTGCCTGCATGTCGGTTACATTGATTTTAAGAAGCATCCGAGAACGTCAAGACAACAAGAGCAACGCCTATAGTTAACAAATTGCAAGAGATCGCGCCAGCAGTAAATGGTATCCTTTGCGAATTTACTGCGCGGCGAATGAAATGGACCAATCAAAATCCCCTGAAAATATCGGCCCTAGAGCAAAGCCTCGCTAGGACAAGCTCTCTCTTTTGCGGCCGCTCGCGGATCTGATCACGCCGCAATTGTTCGTGCTGGACGGAGAGGAGAATTCGCCGTATTTCGACGATTAGAAGGTTGAAAAAGGTCATTCGTCTCATCGTGTTAAAATAACTATACCATGTAAGAGGAGAATTTAGAACTTAAATCATAAACATTCCGATAACCACGTAACGATACAGAAATAATATTTTTCTATCTACGAGGAAATATAATTCAACGTTCAAGAACGTTTACTGAAATAGAAAGCACAAAGAGAAAATGTTTCTTTCTATTTCCAGCTTTTTTTTTTGTTTTGATCTTCAACTTGGTTTACTACGTAAGAAATTTATTACGCGAAGATATTGCAGTCAGATTATATAAAATTCGCTGACTGTGGTAGAAATTCAATTCGACAGGTTCACTGAAGCAAGGTTACATGACCTTAAAAGAATCTGGGCCGCCGTCGCCACTCCTAAGCTGTGGAAATATTTCTTCGAGACGTTTTGCAGTCACAAATCCACTAGAAATTCTCAAAAGAACTGTTTAAAGAAGTAGAATTATAAAGACAGAGATAGATTTACCTCTACAGACGTAGATAGTCGAGTTAAATTCATTAAAATCATTAAACATTATCTTATTTAATATTGCAGTCGTAAAGGAAGCCAGATAACTAATTCCTACAAAGAATTGTAAAACCATTAATTTCATTTTTCATTATTGATAATATTTGTTCTTTAGTGTGCATTCAATTGGCTAGTTTAATAGTTTTCAAATTGTTCAAAACCAATACCGCAAAGTATTACTATTGATTGTACGTTCATTGCATAACAATATTCTTCTTGCTGGTTAAATTAAAAGCAAAGTAATAATCGTGAAAGTGAAATTATTGCCCTAGATATTTATTCACTATTCATGTGACAATTACTTTTGAAAGTGTATGCAAAAGGTATTTGCAGCGTGATTCTTTTTCAGTATTATGTGTTTCATGTTTCTGTGTATTATTTTATTGTGTTTTTTTGTGAAGTGAAGGGTAATATAATTTTATGTAAAGTGTTTATGCAAATATTAAAATGTAACTGCAGTTGCTAGGTAATCACGTAATTGCTAAAGATAGAGTGCTGATGGAATTCCTTTCAATGCAATGTAAATGCGAGTAGAATTGTATCAAATATTTAAACAGAATATCTAGAACGCTGTTCATAGTTAAAAGATTAACTTGCCTATGTTTCTTTGTATTACAAAAGTTAGGATAAAAGACGAACCCACTCCTATAGGACAGTTAGGACATATGAAACTATTCCTAATTTTTGGTGTGACATTGTCATAACAAGTCACAGATCAAGTAATACTACAAGGTTACTTGAGTGACCCGCTGTAGGCTTTTTAGAGAATAGTGAAAAGGTAGAGCGGTCACAGTATATTAATAACAATTCAATAAACCGTATTTATAAATTAGTAATTGAGTTAATGAATATTGACTAATGATTCAATAAATATTTTCATTGGGGAGTGCAACTGAAACGTGCTCGTAAGCCCACTGGCGCTTTAGAGACTTACTTAACACATCCCCGTCCCCACCAACAAACTTATTTGTGTTCGAGAAAATAAAAGTCTTAACTTGAAAATCGCGCTGCTTCAGCAGAATTTGCGAGTTCGGTCTGAAGGAGACGGAACTTGAAGGGAGCAGGCAACAGCGCCGTGTCATAAATTGCCTGAAAGATGCGCCAACAGCTGAAGCCCGTCCCGCGGAGTGGGGCGCTTCCGTCGATGACCGGGGACGCATCCGGTCGTGCGCGGCGCGTGACTCGGGAGGTGGTGGGTACGGGGTGGGGGTCGTCGGCGGAGGCTGAAGGCTGGGCCAGAGGAGGGGAAACAAGACGAGGGTGGGGATGTGGAGGAGATGACGGCCAATTTGGGAGTGGAGACGAGCGGACGCGAAAGTGTGCGCGGGAGTCGCAGCAGGAATGTGCATGGAGGGAGCATTGAATTCAGTGCAAGAGTGGGGCGGGGCGGGGCGGCGAGAGCACGGCAGGGGGCAAGCACGGAGACGGTGGGCGCGGTGGCAACCGGGCTGGCGTGCGCTGGGGCGGGAAGGGTGGGCGGGAAAGGCGTGAGCGCCAGCGGGGGAGGGAGGGGTGGGCGGAGAGGGTGGCGGGCCACTCCGCGGTGTGCGAGTGCGAACGACGACGCTTCGGGGCGGAGGCCGCGGCGTGGCAGCGCACGTGTGGCGACACGTGTTCGGGCGGACGAGCCCCCGTTTGTGCAGGTGGAGACTCGCCGACGGCCGGCTTTGTTGCCCCCAAGAAAACACGCGGCCGAGGGGAGAGCGGAGGTTGCGTGGAAGAGGGAGTCGAAGGAGGAGTTGACGCGAACGTGAGAGCAGTGTGTGGTGGCAAGTAACGGCAGGATGGAGTAATGGGGGCGAATATGGAAGAACAGAAGGGGTCTGTAAAACATTAGAAACCTTCAAATCTGGAATTGGGCCGAGCACAAGATGAGACAGGATACTAACAGACAGTAGTAACACTTGACTTTGAGCGTGAAGTAATGCAGAAATTTCTGACACTGTACCAAAGCACACTGTCAGAAAGTTCTGAATTACTTTTAATGTAAAAGTACATGAAAGTAATTATGTACGTACATAAAATTTAATGTAGTGTACGTTAAATTTAATTTACACGTGAAAATTAAATTAAATTTACACATGTACATTAAATTTAATTAACACATGTTCATTAAATTTAATTTACACGTGTACATTAAATGTAATTTACACGTACTTGAAAGTTACTGTACGGGTACATTAATTAATTTATGTACATGATAATTGTTTTCATGTACTTTTATAGTAAAGGTAATGCAGAAATTTCTGATAATGTGCTTTCTACTTCCCCTTCAAGTGCAAATTCTTCTACTCCTAAAACCACGTGGCAACACGTACAGATGAATTATGTTACATATTTACAAATTTCGTATCTTTCCTATGGAATAATGAACTGAATTGTAATTTAGAGGACAAATGGAGAGGACAAAAGGAATATGGAAGAATGAATAAATATTTTACTTTATTAATAAACAAAATTTATTTTTTATTCAGTAAAAATATAAAAACTATGAGCACTTGAGAAATAAAAATCGCCACAAACTTATTACAATATACGCTTCATTGTATTTTATCCATATTTTTTGCCAATTTAAAAACTGCAGAATCAATTTTTCTTCACCTTTTGTATGGTCTTTTGTCTCCTTCTGTTGGATTTATATTCATAATTTCCCTGAAAGTAATAATTTTATTGTTAATAAATGATATTTATTCAGCGTTACCTTTTTACACAGTTAAACAAATAATAAAAATAACTGACAGAGGCAATGGATTTGCTTGTACATTGGCACTGAGTACAAAAAGGAGAAAGATACAGGCACAATAAAAGAACAAAATGAGAAGGAAATTGAATGTAAAATAAAACTATTAGTAATATTATTACTAGATTGTAATATAAATACATAATGTTACCTATCTTTCTTATTTGGTCTTTCTAGAAATTACTAAAACAGAAAAACTATTTTTCTGTAAGGATGCAATCCATTCACTAGTTAACAATATCCATTTTGACAATGTTTTCTTCAATGCAATTTTTCTGTTTGTAAAACTGAGACGAATATATTAAAACTGAGTTTATTAAAATTTCATGATGTACTATAACTATTTTTTCAATTGTTCTTCGTAATAATTTATTAATAAACATTTTAATTTAATGCACAATAATAATACTGTGATTCTAGTTAGCCGGTGTGAAATGTTCGTGGATTCGGTGCTCTCCCTTTTGAAGATTTAGTAAAAGAATAACACAAAGTCGTAGTCATAGAACATTTATAATTGGACGTTTCCTTGAGCATTTACCAAGATTTAGAATGTCATTCCATAAACGCCCATAACAAAAAGAACAAACCTTGTACAATATTAAAAAAAAAATAACCCAAGAAAAAACAACAAGCTTTCTTGAAATATAAACAAAACTGTTTTGTTCTGGAGACAATCATTTTATCCATTTACTAGTTTTCTTATGATCAAAGTAAAGAATTGAACATTAGCACCTAATGACTTCAAAAGTAAAGAATTTAACATGAGAAAGATGTAATGTTTAATAAATATTATCATATTCCTATTGCACTATCAAACTGGAAGCATGCATTAAAAACACAAATTGATTTGCTGAATTTTTTAACCAGCATCTAGCTGGTGTTATTTTTTCTAAATTTTCTTCAAGTACATCTCACCTTGAGGACAAAAACAGCAAGTGACTGTCTCTTCAGAACACTGTTCAGTTCCGTCAACACCACAAAGACATTTTAAACTAGGAAATAAACTACTAATGACGAACACATGTTATCACCTTAGAGATCAACATGAAGCTATTCCAAAATTACAAGTGCTTAAATGTTGTGCTGAAATAAATGTAGAAATGTAACATTGCTGACTCTTGGTATCATACTAAAGTTTCTACATGATCAGTACAACAAGATAAATCATCTAGTCTTGTACACTCTAAGAAAAAATGATATACGCAAAGATGAAGTATAAACATGAATGTCTCATAACATAACATTCTTAATTTAATCAATGCATAATTTGCAATTACACAAAGAAACATAATAAAATACAATAACATTCTGTAATAACCTTGTTTTGTTCGGAAGAAAATGGTATGCACCACGATTCGTCCAACAAGACTGCCCTACCTCGAGCTTTCAAATTGGAAGGCTGCGCACATTCTGTTGCAGATCACCTGGTCTACGTACATTGCACAATCCAACAAGGTTTGTGGGTTACATCTGCTTATCAAAAATAAAACAATAGCTCGTATTGTAGTGACTATTACATCAGCACTGACAATCTTCTTGCACTGTCTTCTTTTAAAACATCTCTATTGGAATGATTATAGTTTCACTTAACTGTGCTTCGTAAGTCTTTTCCAACACAGCATATTCTAATAACAGAAGCACTGGATCACTATCTATACGTATAAACAAAATGTACAGTATAAATACCTCTTTCTGAAGATAACTCACACTGACGTCTGACCAACGACAAAATCTCTCGCCTCTCCTGCCCCCGTGACGTCACAACGGACAGTAAGGAGACCCCCCTACCTCCTCTACACCCCTTGCTGGAAAAGCTGGTGTCGTCAGCGGCGGCGGCGAATTCGTATGTCGAGTATTTGAATGGTCACAATACAACTCCAACTTACCTTCGTATGAATTCGACTGGTGATTGTACCGTGAATATGTATATCTAAAAACGTAATAGCTGGCAACAATATTCTCATATACTCAATATTGTCTTTACAAAATACTTAAATATTTTTGTTCCAGGATCACAGTTATTTACTTTTGAACACTGATTGTGTAACACTGATGTAACACTTATTTCTGAATCCTCAGTTTTTAGTCTTTTAATTTGTTTATTCATTGTTATATTAAACAGGCACTTGCAATCTGCAGCTATATACATCAATAGGTAGAAATTAACCAATTTCTACGTTTCATGAAAGGTCAATATTATAGAATGTTAATAATGAAAGTAATACAAATAAACTAATTAATAATCAGACTACCTTCACCAATCCAATGTTCCTGAGTTGCTTCTGCTTCTCTCGATGTTAACCGCCTATCACTCTAGGAAACTGCGGTGATGGGAACAAGAAGTGAGGAATAACATTTATACGTTTCACACGTTTTCATACAGGAAAGTTACGACTTTTTTTTTTTTTTTGATTTTACACACGTTTTAAAAAAGACTACTATTGCTCTAGCAGGTAAGAACACGACTGCCACGCTTCAGAATACGAATGAATGCGAAACACTTTAAGTAGTACCTGAAGTAGGCAGGCTATCACCCGTCACATGTCTTACCTGCAAGTGCATATAGCTACCTGAATTCTCATAAGCGTTTAGCTTGCCGACGAGACCCGAAAACTGGCAAACGTTGCAAAAACGCAGAACGACTGGGAATATTTTTGTTCAAATACACATTATTGTGTTTGTGTGGAAAATAAAAATTATAGTACATAATAAAATATGAAACTCAAACAAAAGTATATTTTAAATTTATTATACGTTATTTAATAGAGTGAAGAAAATATTTTTAAGTTTTTAAACTATCTATGTTCCATATGGTCTGCAATTATATATCACCCAATGAATTTAATTTAAACATTAAATTTAATTACGAATTATATTAATCTCTTTTTAACATAAAAGTACTAAGTTTCATGTACTGATGTACATTAAATCTACGTTGATTTTAATTTCAGCATTAAATTTAATGTACACGTACATTAATCACCCTTTAATGTAAGATACATTACCATTAATTTACACTGCATATTAAATTTATGATTAAATAGTAATGAAATTCTGACAGTGTACCCTCTAAAACACGTCGCCATGTGCAAAAATACCATGTTAATAAAAATGTGATGTCTAAAGGAAGCAATAAAACAGTTGTTTTTTTTTTTATTATTATTACGAATTGGAGAATGGGTATTTATGATGTTAATCATAAAATGTAAGAAAGGTCGATATAGAGAACGACAATTTTATACGAACAGTGGAACAGGAATTGAAAAAGCTTGACAAATGCTAAAAGAGATAATGAATTTTATGAAGAGAAGAATATTAAAATACGCTAATGAAAACCAATTGTCCCCAATTACCCTAATTATCCTATTATCCCTGAAAATATTGTTTAGATAAATTGATTGTCAAATTTCAGAAAAATTACATGATAGACATATTATTCTACTTTATATTATTATAATTTATCTCTATTATCAGTTTACTACTTTTACTTTTACTTTTAGCGTACCAGTACTTCTACTTTTAGCGATTTGACTGTGCCTAGTGTGTTTTAAGTGCTTTTATTACTTGTTGCAGGTTAGCTGGGAAGAGAATTTCTAACTTCAACTTTCAACACTTGCTATAACCAAGACAAGATTACGAATTTTAAATGACATTCAAACCTCAATGAACTTCAGATTACGAGGTGGTGATAAGTGTCTAAATCTATTCAGTTCAATTTATTTCAATATTAAATCACCGGGCCAATTAATTTTCTGAAAGATTTATTCCATTTCTGTGACATGGATGATTCTGTTTTGAACGTTGAGATGAGGTTACGAGGACATGGATCTGGGGCCTTATCAATGAAGATTTGAAAAACAAACAAAGTCATAGTCACAGAATATTTATGATTGCATGTTTTCTTTAACATTTATAATACAGAATGTCAATCCACACACAAATGATAAAAACACACAACATTAGTACAATAAAAAAATACATATCCTCAAAAATACAAAACAAGTTTCACTTCCAAATTTAAGTCAAAGCTTTGTTTGTTTCTGAAGACAATCATTTGTCCATTTGCTACTTTCTTTATGACTACAGCAAGAACTAAACACTAGCACTAATCAGATTTCAAAAGAAACTAACGAATGATATGATTGTAAAGTAATATTCCCTCAATATTATCACATTCTAATAACTCTGATAAACTGTTTATAAGTATAAACACTAACTGAATTATTATTTCTTTGTGTGCAGAATTAATTGCAGGTTATTTCTTCTTAAAGACTCTTAAAATACATCCCATCTTGAAGATCTAAATGGAACAAGTGAATGCCTTTTCACTGAAATACTGTTCTGTTTCAATGTTAACAACACAAAGACTTTTAAATTTATTTATTTATTTATTTATTTATTTATTTTACGTCAAAAATAGTTAAAACTGGGTGCATGACGTGCTATGGGGAAAAGTGAATTGTGTAAGTACATTTTCAAAATTCTGTGATCCCTACACTAAGTTTATATAATGGAATTTTGAGGGGAGAAAAACAACAACAGAAAGTCCATGTAATAAAATCTATTTTCAAGGATAAATAAGTAATAAATTTTTGAATTTTGAAAGTGAAAAAGAAAAAATTCTATGTAATACAATCTATTTTCAAGGATAAATAAGTAATAAATTTTGGTTTTATTATCTGCCGCGACAACATGGAAACGATAATTTGAATAATTGTATTTCCCACTGAATTCTAGAAGACGTGCACAGAAAATGAAGCTACATTTATGTCCAGAAGCAAAACAAGGGGCCATCTCAGCATTTGCTCAATGAATCAGGGAAACTGGACGAAAAACCTGATCGAGATGGGGGTCATTGGCCCGGAAGCTGCAGTACAATAGTTCTTACAGGTTGTTTGTACTCATTTATACAGTTCAAATGGTAAATAATGCATTATGTATCATTGTTAAAATTAATGTTACTTTTCTTGTGATGCTCAGTATAGTCTCTAATTGTATAGAAACAGTTATGCAGCAGAAACGATTTCACTTGGGATTTAAACTTTTCTATTGAATTTAATTGTTTAATGTCATCTGGCAAAGTGTTGTAAAATAATGTACATGTATTGTATGTGAATTTTTTGTAATGAGCTGTTGATACTGTCACCTGATGAATATGATTTCTACGTCGAGTATTATAGTAATAGACTTTCGGCATTTTCTGAAAAATATTCCTGCCTCTTGAGCAAGCCATTTTCAAAACCACTGATTCGTAAATAAAAAGACACGGTAATGGTAGAATTCCTAGATTAATGAAGAGAGGCTTACATGAATCATGTGGGTGGGATTTGGTTATTATTCGTACAATTCGTTTTTGTAATCTAAAAGTCTGGGAGCTATAAGATGTATTTCCCCAGAATATTATGCCATATCTCAGGCGGGAATGAACATTCGCGAAATGTAGACAACGAACACTGTGAAGACTGACTGAATTTGTAAGAATTCTGAACGCGTAGCATAACGAACTTCAAATTTTGTGTTCAATTCATTTAAATGGACGTTCCATTTAAGGTCAATTGAATTGAGAGACTCAAAGTTTGTTGTGTCTTAACATCAGTCACGGTACACTGTTCATTTTCAATGGAGCACAGAATTGTTTATTTGAAATGGAAAACCGTTTTCTTTTCGTTTACTATTTATTTGTTATTTCGGAACCAATTTGAAACATCTGATATTGTATCACGATGGTTTCTTTATTGCAAAGGATGTTCGTATCATCCGCAAAGAGAACCGTTCTTCCGTTTCGAATCGTCGAGGGCATATCGTTTACGTAAAGTAGGAACAGAATAGGGCCTAAAATCGATCCTTGAGGAACTCCACATGCAACGGGCAAAGAGTCGGAAAGGTGCGTACGTAATGTTCCATCATTCCAGTAAGGTATTTCCACTCTCTGAGATCGTTGTTTAAGGTAATAAATCAGAAAATTAACTCCACATGACAAACACATGTATTACCCTCAGAGATCAACATGAACCCATTCTTGAACATTTACAAGTGTTTAAATGTTATACTGAAATACATATAGAAATGTAACTCATTAAGACTCTTCTGTCATATTTAACTTTTACATAATCAGTATAATAGGATAAATGATCTAGTCTTGCACTCTTTAAGAGAATTATACAAGCAAAGATGAAATATAAATATGAAGGTCTCCTTCCAAAATACACTAAATTTTACTCAATGCCTAATTTGCAAAACTTAATAGTCACATAGTAAATACATTAACATTCTGTAATACTCTCGTTTTGTTCAGAAGGAACTGTGATTCGTTACGCACATTATTACAGACTACATGTTCCACGCAAAGCACAAGTTCAAGCGAAACAGTTTGTAAGTGTTAGCTTCAATTTACAAAACTTCTTGCAATCTGCCTTCTTTTAAAAGAGTCTATTGAATGTTTATGATACTAGTTCACAGAAACTGTATTTTCTAACACAATGCATTCTGTAAACAGAAGCACTGATCACAATCTCTATTGAATTAACAAAATGTACAGTACAAATATCTTGCAATCCGTCTTCTTCGTAGAACCTGCCTTTTGAATGTTTATGATTCAATTTAACAGAAACTGTATTTTCTAAATACAATGTATTCTATCAACCGAAACATTGATCACAATCTATACTGTATTAATAAAAATGTAGAGTACTAATATTCCTTTTTTCTTAAGATAACCTCATCTTCTACCCTCGTCTAGGAATCCAACAAGAACGCCACACCAACGATCCTGCCTCGTGACGTCTCAACGGACGGTTGGGGAGACCCCCTCCCTACCTCCGATACACCCCTCCTTCATGGAATAAACTGGTGTCGTCATAGCGGCAGCGGCGGCGCCAAATTCGTTTGTTGAACATTCGAATGGTCACAACTGGTTGAGTACGAATATTGTGCATGGGAATAATTGAGTGGATCAATACCAGAGTTGCCTAACACACTAGGTTGTGAAGGCACTTTTCCTCTACAGCATGGCTCTGAACTATCAGTTGTATAAGTACCAAACTTTTTAATCCTTTAGAATGAATAGATGGTTAATTTGCTCAATCTGTCCGTTTGATCCAATTCATTCATGCTCAGGACATCATTCACCAGGATAAAGAATTATGGCACTAATAGAGCATCATTCAGAGCCATACTTCATAGGAATAAGGGACTTCACGACTTCGTGGGTTAGGCAGTTCTAGTACTGAACCACTCATCTTTTGGCCTTCCTAGATTCGGAAACCGGAGCAGATAAAATTCGAGAAATATTAAGATACACAAAGAAAGACAGAAATGACGCCCAACTTTTTGTTAAAGATAAAGAATCCTTTGCACTGTACGCGGTGATATGCATGGAACCAGCACAGCAATCTCCGGATAACCTAAGGCCGAAGAGGGAATGGTGAGATGTCTCACAGACACTGCGAGTAAAACCGCAATTAATCGGGGTTGAAATTCACTACCTTCTAGAATATGCTAAGATTGGAATCATGTCTGAAATAACCAGTGAAACAGAATACGAATAATGGGAATCATTTCACGTTGTACTAATTACTAACTGCAGAAGAAACCCTGATGATTCTTTATTGGTGAATAACATTATATATATATATATATATATATATATATATATATATATATATATATATATATGTTTCATGAACACTCGACTTATTCTCACTTCCCAACCATTCGCGTTCTTCGGGGGACCTCTGCCCTTGGGGGGAGCTAAGTAGCCGCCTGGAGAAGCGGCGGCAGTGGAGGATCGCGAAGTGTCCCCAGCGACGGGGCGGGTGGGGCGTGGGGATGTCCACGAGCGACCTCGGCCGCGGAGGGCGGCGCATGGGGAGGAGCGCGCCGCGCCGCTGCCGGGAATGAAAATTTCTAAATTCAATTAATTTTCGTTTAGATATTACAATAAATGTACCTACACGGATCACACTAAATTAAATGAAGGCAATCAATCAAATTATAATTAACAAACTACTACTTAATATGAAGTTGAAACAAAAGATTTGGGATACAGGACACGATGCAAATTCTCACCATTATAAGAAATTTGAACACTGACACCATAAATAATACACTTGTGACTAGATTACTTACTAAAAGAAAAATAAATATTCCTTGATTCCCTTTTGATGCAGGAATCGTGGGTCGCTGTTTATAATACTGTTGATACAAACGATATATAAATATTATATAATATATATTTTATATATATATATATATATATATATATATATATATATATATAAAAATTTTATTTTCAACGCTTCATTTATTATAACACTTGCTCGACGTCTTCAAAAAGAAAATTTTATATATATATATATATATATATATATATATATATATATATATATATCTCAAAAAGCAATTAGGATAATAAAGTATTAGGACAAGCAATTTCTTTTTTATTTCTAAACATCATAACGTATCTCAAGATTCCTCTCATTTTAAAAATACAATTTTATGATAATTACCTGATATTTTCGTAATAAAAAATCTGTATGGTAATTCCACGAACTCGACATGACGTATGGGTGGATTTTTTAAAAATTAACATAATTTTCGAATTGTTGATTTATACAATGGAAATTCGTGTGAAAAAATATAATCACTAATGATTCCTATGGGAAATTTCCCGTAGAATCCACATTTTTCCTCAACTTTCTGCAAGAACTAGCAAGAACGCACCATTTTGGTCTCATAGAACAGAAACTTGAAAATTTACTGGCTCTCTGGATTCAATTATTTAAAACCATGATATAATTCTCGCATATTTAATAACAATTGTTTCTGTCTATGTTGCTTGCCAATATTGCACAATCTCTTTGCCAGGTAGAATTTTCAATTTTCCCGCCGTTTCGTCAGAAATAAAATCCATGACTTGTCTCTAATTTCGTTAGATAAGACGCTACTTCCCCCTTTCGGATCGGGAAAATGAAAAACATTCCTTTTCCTTGAACGAGTTTTTTAACAGCATTTGCAGTTGCTCTCGTAATACCAAGATCGTGTTGTACCGAATGTTTCTGTAAATTTGTAACTCTCGACAACAAACGAATTTTCGAAGCATAATGAAAATACTCGATCGCGCATTTAATATTGTTCATTATAATACCATAAGAACCTACTTTTTTTTTTATTTCATCTGATGGAAAGTCAAAATCATCGCGAATATCGAAAGCTGTTTTTTTTTTTACTAATTTTTCTGTTACTTTATCTAATTTGCGCTTGAGATAATTCTTTTCGTATATTCGTGCTTTTGACAATGCAATTGGTGATATTTCAAAAATTAAAGACATTTGTAATATTTATAATTTATTTACTTATTTTGTATTGGAGTCCAATGGTAAAAATACATTAAATATCACTGTTAAAATTAATGTTACTTTCCTTGTGATGCTCAGTATGTCTTTAATTGTATAGAAACAGTTATGCAGCAGCAACTATTTCACTTTGATTTAAACTTTCTATCGAATTTAATCGTTTAATGTCATCTGGCAAAGTGTTGTAAAAATGAGCATGTATTGTATGCGAACTTTTGTAATGGGGTGTTGAAACTGTCCCCTGATGAATATGATTTCTTCGTCGAGTGTTAGACATCGGCATCAACAGAAAGGTAATGATAAAATTCCTAGATTAATGAAGAAATGCTTAAAAGAATCACGTGGTTGAGGTTTGGGTTGTTATTCGTACAACTGTTTTGTAATCTAAAAGTCTGGGAGCTATAAGATGTATTTCCCACAATATTATGCCTATCTCAGGCGGCAATGAACTTTTGGGGAAAATATACACAACGAGCAGTATGAAGGCTGACTGAATTTGCAAATTTGAACGCGTAGCATAATGAACTTATTTTTGTGTTCAATTCATTTAAAATGACGTTTCATTTAAGGTTTGACTGAATTGAGGGGCCCAAAAAAATTTTGTTGCCTTAACATCAGTCAATGGTACACCGTTCTTTTTCAATGGAGACAGAATTGTTTATTTAAAATGGAAAACTGCTTTAAAAACCGTTTTCTTTCGCTTAGTATTAATTTGTTATTTCGGAACCAATTTGATACATTTGATATTGTACTATTTACTGTTCTTTATTGCAAAGGATGTTCATCATCCGCAAAGAGAACTGTTCTTCCGTTCGAATCGTCGAGGGCACATCGTTTACGTAACGAGAAACAGAATAGAGCCTAAAATCGATCCTGAGGAACCCCACGTACAATGGGCAGAGTCGGAAGGTGGTACGTAATGTTCCATGATTCCAATAATGTAGTTTCCCCTCTGAGATCGTTTTTTAAAGGTATGAACATAACCAATCTAAGAGCAATAGCACGGATTCCATATGAAGGTAATTTGGGAAAATAAAATGTCATGATCAATGACGTCAAAAGCTTTTTAGAGATCTAAAAAAAATCCAATAGCCTTTCTTTTGGCCAATGATGAGGCAACATCTTAAAAAGAAAATATGGGTTTCCGTTGATTTTGATTTTCAAAACCATGTTGGCAATCTCAAAGGCATCGTGTTTATTGGAAGTTTCCCTTTGGGAAAAAGTCTCTCTAATTTTTTGAAAACTGATAGGAGAGAAATCAAATTTTAATTTATTTTTGTTGCCTTTTGAAAACTTAATTTAGCTGTTTTGAAATTATCTGGCTTCCGGGTTTTAAGGATGATTAAAAAATGTGAGTCAACGGGTGTAGAGTATAATGGGCACATGGCACTTTAACAAAGAACCGAATTCATCTAAACCGGACGAATGTTTATTTTTTATTTGAGTATTATTTTGAGGGAAATTCATAGAAAGAAATTTAGGAAATGAACTTCGTGACTAAACTTTTTGGGAAATGTCTGATATTGAATTTTGTGAAGACCCCTTAGTGATATGGCAGGAATTCTCGAAAGTATTGGTTTAAAAGGGCTGTTGCCGGGTCGTTCACATGTCTATCGTTATATTTTAAAGCAATATTTCTACAATGTTTCTACTTGATTTGGTCGTATTTTTATGATATTCCACATTGCTTTTTTTTTGTAATTTGAGTTCAAAATAGCCTGATCGTGTTTCATGATTTTAGCCTTTCTTATGACTTTCTTAAAAATTTATTTGTATTTTTTTAAAATAGAGGAGGAAACCTGAGATACGTTTTGATGTTTAGAAATGAAAGAAAGAATTCGCTTGGGTTTTGTCTCACAAGATGTCCTAATCCATGCTTATCCAAGAATTGCTTTTCCGTGAAATATTTAATTTTCTGTTTTGATGATGAAAGCAAGTGTTAAAATGAAATGAAAGTGTTTTAAAAAAGAATTATATTTGTCGTTTGTATCAACTGTATTATAAAGCCTTCCCATGACTCCTGCATCAAGTAATCAATGAATTATTTTATGTTACTTTTCTAAACAATCTTGTTATATTAATATTGTGTCAGTGATCGCATTTCTTGTAATTGTAAAATTTGTGCATTGTGGTATCCTAAATCTTTTTTTTGAACTTCATATCGAGCAGTAGTTCGGTTAATTATAATTTGAATTTAAAATGCCTTCATCGAATTTAGTGATACGTCTAGGTACATTAATTGCAATGTCTAAATTGAAGGAGTTAATTAAACTGAGAAATTTTTCTTTCTCACAAGATTCGACCAGAAAATCAATGTTTTGCAAATTTGTCAATCTTCACTTGAATAATTAGATTCATGAGAAACGTCTGAGAATCACCTCTTGATTCTAATGACAAGGATCTACCAAGTTCTTTTTGTAAATCGGAAACCCGCGCAAAATTGTTTGATCGTCATGTGATCCTTTTTGCCGTCGGTTGATTCTTGTCCCCAAGTGCTCAAGACATTTTTTGTCCCAAAGTCCGACCGACATGTGATACAAACTTTCATGCCAGGAGCAATCTCTAAGTGTAGATTATTTTTCATTTGTACTGCAGCATCTACACTTATTTCTCGAAGTCCGGCGACGATTTTTTCCCATGTTTTGAATGTGGATCAAAACAATGTCGTTGATTTGTACTGTAGTTAGAGATATACTTTTTATAATATGTAGGACATATTTGAGACGTAGATTCAAAATTGTCCACACCTAAAGAAACGGGTTCATGAACTTTGAACGTAAACATCTTCATTTATGTGTTTATAAATTTCAACACGTTACCTGTTCTTAGTTTATATAGCTGACAAGTCATTGTAAATAGTGACATAACCTTTCGAACATGGTGTCTTTAATTCTGCTCCGATATGACAAATTTCAACTGAAAAATGATTACCATTATGGCCAAATTATGAGAAACGTATTTTCCAATAGGCATATTTACGATACTGAATGTTTGGTACGATCCTGCTTGGTTGGTTAGTGATTCCGGGCGCGTTAACAGCTTAGGTCATTAGTCCCGTAACTCTAGTGCATGTTTTTTCTCGAGAGATGGCGATGATCTTCCCCACTGGATGGCGAGATCCGGCGCCGACCTACCGTCGGCTAGCGGGGTTTCCTCCTAACCAGAACTCTCCCACCAGCGGGGCACCGTCCAGTCGGAACAAGCTCTAAGCTCCCGACCGGTCTCCCGGAATATATGGTGTAGGTGTAGGTGCATGTTAGTGTAGGTGTGTGTGTGTGTGTGTGTGTGTATGTGTGTGCAAGGGGAGAGGATAGGGCAAGGAAGAGGAAGGAAAGATAGCGTGCGGTCCGTGGCCCGTTTTTAGGGTACTGCTCCGGCATTCGCCTGGAGTTCACTTTCCTCGTGACTTGTCTGTCTTTCACATTAACGCGCAATCTCTAAAGAAACATCACGCAGAAATTTGTCATGTTCTCTCTGAAGCTAGCTCACCGATTATTAATTAGTGAAACTTGGTTGAAATCTACTGCGCCGTCTGATCTTGTGTCGATCCCTAAATATAAACTCATATGAAATGATAGAAATATAAAAAAATAATTTAAAAGAGAAATCCGGTGGGGGTGTTGCTATGTTTGTGCGTGATGATATAAATTGTAAAATAATAAAAACATCTACTAGTAACTCGCCGAACTTGGAATAATGTTTGTTGATATGGTGATTGGGGGAAAACATCTACTTGTCGGGGTTGTATATTGGCCTCCAAACACGGGACGGCTGTCAGAATTAGAGGATTCACTTTCAGAATTTACATATAAGTATCAAGATATTATTGTAATGGGGGATTTTAATTGCGACTTAAAAAATCCCATCACAAAATCTGCCACTAACTTTATTCATACTTTCAATTGGTATAATTTGCAAATATTAAAATTGAATCCTACTCATAACTCATCTAAAGCAGAATCGTGGATTGATCACTTGATTGTCTCAGATATTTCCAAAGTATTACTACATGGTCAAGTTCCTGTTCCGTATTTCAAACCATGATTTACTTTGTTGTATATTCGGCTAAATGTACTAAATACAAAACAAAACAATCAATTACCGTGATTACAAAAACTTAGATTTTACAGCATTTCAAGTAGACAGTGAACATGCACCTTGGCATCAAGTTTATCAACAATACTCATTAGACTCGAAAGTAAATATGTTCAATGAAATCATAACGAATCTTTTAACAAGCACGCTCCATGGAAAATTTCCCGTGTCACGCGGCCTGCTGCTCCATGGCTTACAAATGAGATAAAGTTCATATGAAAGTTAAAAACTCCCATATAACTCGTTTTAAAATTACTAAAACCGATGAAAATGAAAAGGAGTATAAAAACTTAGAAATTTCGTAAAACAACAAATCAGAAACGCTAAGATTCGTTATTATCATAATTTTTTCCAAACAAATTCCAGCACGAGGGAGTATGGAACACTTTAAAAAACTTAGGAATTTGCAAACGTAAATCAAATGACAGTTCATTAGAAATTCCCTAGATGACCTAAATGACTATTTTGCTTCCGCTGACAAAAAATAGCCCCTATTATTAAAGAAAGACACTTTACTCTCGGGAATCACATGCACCTCGCACCTCCTGTGACGATAGTTTCTATTTCAACAAATGTTGACTGCCAAGAAGTCGAAAAAATTGTGAAGGCACTCAAATCAAATTCAAAGGCCCTCGATGATATAACGGCAAAGCAATTAAAATTGGTTTTAAAAGATGCTCTTCCAGCGCTTACTCACATAATAAACTTTTCTTTAACAACCGGATATTTTCCCAATTGTGGAAACTAGCTACATTCTGTCCCCTCGAAATGTTTAAATTCGTTAAATCTTGTGATTATCGACCTATCAGCATATTACCAACATTATCCAAAGTCCTCGAAAAAGTTGTACGTCAACAAATAAACAAGTATCTCACCATAAATAATGCTCTCAAAATTTTTCAATCTGGTTTTAGGAGGTAGAAGTACGCAAACGGCTTTACTACGAGTCATCGAAGACATTCGTCAATCTCTGGATGAAGGCATATAACAACGCTAACGTTTTTAGATTTTAGCAAGGCCTTCGATTCATAAACCATGACGTGCTTCTGGCAAAATGTAAATGTCTCGGTTTTTCTGATTCTACCTTATCGTGGATTTCAAGTTATTTTAGTAATAGACAACAGGTCGTAGTTGTAGAAAATACTTTTTCGTCACCTAAACCAGTTTCACGTGGAGTGCCACAGGGCTCCGTACTTGGTCCACTTTTTTTTCCTATTATGTAAATGATATACCGTCAGTGCTATCAAGATGCAATCATCATATGTACGCAGATGACCTACAGATCTACGTCAGTGGAAACCTTCTTAAGTGGCTCAGTTAATTAGTAAAACAAATCAGGATTTAGCCTCTTTACAAAGAATGGTCACTGAGAAACGGCCTTAAGCTAAATCCATTAAAATCTCAATCAATTATAATTGGCTCTTGTTGGTCCCATAAAGCACTTAAAATCTAAATATTCCTCATATCGTACTGATAACACTACTGTTCCCTATGCTCCCAAATTAAAAATCTCGGTCTGACCATCGACAAATTCCTAAATTGGGAACCTCATGTTCCGGGAAACTTGCGCAAAGTGTATGCTTCGATGTACTCACTCAAATGTGCTTACAAATGCCTTCCACCCAAAACCAAAGAACTACTAGTAAAATCCTCTTACTCCTCTGCTTGATTACGGTGACATTGTGTACGGTAACGTAAAGAAATCAACTGCTGACGCTCTCAAAGAGTTCAAAAAGCGTGTGTTAGGTTTCAATATAATATCAGAAAGTATGATCACATGTCGGATACTACAAGCTAATAACATACTAAACTTGAAAGCCTGACGCATGTTTCATAGTTTGTGCCTTTCTACAAAATATTAAATACGGTGTACCTACTACCTCTCTCCTTAAATTTCCCATCTTAAACAAGAAGATTGAGAAATCTTGCTATGCAATATTCCTAAAAGCAACACTAACTTTTACAATAAATCTTACTTAGTAGCGACGACTAGAGAGTGGAATAGCCTTCCAGTAAATGTTAGGAAATGTAAAACTCTGCGATCATTCAAAAAACATTTAAATACTATTTTTCTGAGCTGATATTGTATGATGTGAAAGTGTGTACTAAATGTGTTTAGAATTGTAAGGTAAATGTAATTTTTTATATCGTTTTTGTAAGGTAAATGTAATTTTTTATATCGCTTTTTAACAATTTTCTCCATTTTTGTATTTTCTTAAGTTAGTTCTTTAAATGAGTTCAAAATTGTAAGTTAAATGTAAATTTGATAGGGCTTTTTAACAGTTTTGTTCTTTTCTTTGTTTTCTTAAGTTAGTTCTTAATTTAATTAACAATAGTATAATTAGTCTAAATTAAGTATATTATAGGGTTAGAAGGTTTTTTTGTGTTACCTACCAGTATTTTTCTAATTCATTATTGTCTAACTTTGTCATGGCTCTGACTGAATGCGTCTTTTCCCTTGGTACATGATGTTGAAATCTAAAATCGGCCCTAAGCCGTCGTCCTGGCCGGGTGGTTGTGTGCATTCTCATATTGCTTTATGTTCATGAAGTCCTGGCCGGGTGGTTGTTGAAAGCATGCACTTCCTTTGTTTTCCTGGTTTTCCCTGTCGCTTAAGGCAAATGCTGGACGTTGTGATCTTGTCGCGTTTGTGAGCCCAGGGCATGGGCATCTGTAAGTTGTATTATTTACTTATTACTAACTATTATTATGTACTTTTTTTTATTTACTAAATGTACTCTTAATTGAATTCTTTTCAATAAATGTGTATAACTGGTTAGAGTGGAAAGGGCCTGATGGCCCGAGTCTCGCCACATAAATAAAGTCATTATTATTATTATTATTATTATTATTATTATTATTATTATTATTATTATTATTATTATTATTAGTTCATCGGAGAAACCACGGAAAACTACTGATCATAGCAGCCGGCCGCCAGAATTCTCCAGACAGCGACTGAATTCGAACCAGCTGAAAAGCTAGTGTCGAAAATCCTGCCGCCGTCAGGACTCGAACCTAGGACCTCCCGGGCCCGAGGCTCTGCAGTGACATCAGTTGATGCACTGAGCTACTGCTCCCGGTGATACTGAATGTGTGAACTTACTTTGTTCATCCATTGTTGACACTTATGAGAATTCAATTATCGAGTATCACCTTTTCAATGTTTACTTGGAACATAACCTTTACGCGAAGTGTACAGTGTTTTCCAATGTATCGAAACATGGCGACATTGCGCAAGTCGATAAAACAGAATAACTATTGATTCCAAAATAAGCAATCAGAGTTAATTGTTTTCTATTGTAAATTGCAATCAAATTATTACATTTCAAGAAAACGCCGTAGGTTGATTGAATAGATTTCAGTCAACAAAATTTTATTAAAATTCATGATAAAGAGATAAAAAATATAATGTTCCATTATGAAATACCATGCAATAATAGTGAATAATCCATTAATATACCTTTTTAATCGACTAACAGATAAAATGTTATTTGTAAGTCACGAAATCAACATTCACTAGAACCCAACAATTTTTTTCTGAAAATTGAAGCCCGGGAACTAAAGTTTAAGTGCCAAACGAATGAAAAATATATGTAGGAACACGTCGAATAAAATTACTGAAAAAAAAGTAATTTTTTTAGTAAATGTCATTTTTTAATGGATAGGTCGATATTTTCGTCAAGTTTGACGACAAATTTGGATTCTACGGAAAATTTCCCATATGAATCATCAGTGATCATATGTTTTAAACGAACTTCCATTGTATAAATCAGCAATCAAAAAAATAATGATCGAAAAAATGAAATTATGGAATAAACCTTATTTTTTCTCTTTAGCAAGTATGGTCGAACGAATAAATCTGACACTTCGGATTTAAGGGTATTTTTTGATGAGAAATCCAAATATCATGCCAGTTTTAAAAAAAGCCACTTAAGTCACGTCATGTCGAATTCGCGTGGAATTACATGTATACCAAATGTGATTTTAATATCAATCTTTTAAACCTTTGTTAATGAAACTCCTAATGTCTGTTTGCGTGTTATGTGATAATAAGTATCAGGAATAGTTTGCAGTAATTTTATGTTAAGTGATCATTGTTTCCATGGAAGAAACAGGATGTTTGAAAAAAGTACATTTTCATTAATCTAATATTTTAATTGACATGTTTAGTTTTAAAATTTTAATTTCAGATGTATCCTTATTTATTCTTTAATTAATATTTTATTGTAGTACTCAGTTTCACCAAATTGTCTCAACAATATGTAAGAGAATGAAGGACAAAATAAATTAAAGATTGTATTAAATTAAAAATAGATTGAATACTTACTTTGAATACTGTGACGTAAGTTGACATAAATATCTAAAAAGAGATTCTGAGATGTCCAAACGAATTATATTATCCTAAATTGCATGTGAAAATGCTCAATAATATATGTTAATATAGCTGTCAATTAATTGTAAACAATTATCTGTTTCGGTTGGAACACGACAGTACAATGTACTACTAAGTACGCAGATTAGGTTAATATAAAACATAGTGCTAACACAGAAATTACAAAAAGAATAATAATGTATTGGAAATTACTATATTGTTCAATGATTCTGATGAACATTTCGCAAGATATGTTGCAAGGCAGAGAGTACCTTCCAGAGACAGCACCCAACGTGTATAACGGCGAGCTCTTATTTGACCTGGTGGAGGAAACCCAACGGTGACGGGGACGCGCCATTACCGGGGTCCAATAACGTTGAACCACTGATGAGGTGTCTGGAATGCGAATCAGTCAATCACAGCGATCCACTCAAATCGGTAGCAGCTGGAGCGCCACTTCCAATATTCCTTTTCACTTCAATATTGTTTGACGAATTATTTATTTATTTGTACATATACTCGTAATTTGCAGATAATAAAAATAAATGTGACGATTTCGGAATTTGGAGCCAGGGAAGGAAATCGAGGATAAATATGCAAAATAAAAATAAGTATATACAATACATGTACAACATACAATACATGTACATTACTTTGCAACGCATTGCCAAATGAAATTAAACAATTAAAATTGGTACACAAATTTAAGTTAAAAGTAAAATATTTTCTGCTGCAAAACTGTTTCTACACAATTAGAGACTATACTGATCGTCAAAAAGAAAAATAACGTTACTTTAACAAAACAATGAATTAATTTACATTTGCATTGTATAATTTTTAAAAAAGAATTAAATGCCTGTAACAAGTAATGTCTTCAGCTTTCGGGTCATGACCCCATCTCGATCGGGTTTTTGTCCTGTTTCCCTGATCCATTGAGCAAATGCTGAGATGGCCCCTTGATTTGCTTCTGAACGTAAATGTAGCTTCACTATGCGCACGTTTTGTTGAACTTTCCTTTTGCTTGTAGTGGTAGTAGAGCTTAGGGTGAGTTTCTATTTTGTTAACAATACAGAAAAATCAAATCTGTTTGTTCCATTACCGTTAAAAATAAGTTTTCTATAATTTGGCAACGAAAATATCTAGTATTTGAAATGTTAATCCCTGTTCAACTATAATAGTTAAATTGTTGGGAAAGGATTCTGAAACTCAGGAAAGCGTGGCAGATGATTTTCTCCCCCATACGTCACATACAGTTTTTGACTAAATAAATAAATAAATAAATTCAAAATACCTTTAAAAATACCGGTGTAAGACGTCAAATACCGGTATTTTAACTTTATTCGATGTGTATACCGGTAAAATACTTTTATTTAAAAGTATTATATCGGTATTCTCTCATAAAATACCGGTATTTTCACAAGAAAATGCCGGCATTTCAGTAGAATCATACAGGTTGGGGGAAATTCATTGTGTTTTTCTTCCGCTGAAATGGCTCAGAGGAACAACTATTGACACGGCAGAGTTTCTGACCGAGAGGTCCTAGGGTTCGAGTTCCCGGGGTTGGCGGATTTTTGACATTAGGTATATTTCAGCTAGGTCGAATTCTATCGTTGACTGGGGAAGAATTCCAGTGGTCGGGTTTCCTCAACAGTAGTTTTCTAGTTTTTCTCCGATCATTACCTTGACCTAGAGAGTGGTGGGTAACTGGGTTCCTCACTCACATGCAAAGCGCCCAGTGCTTGAAACCTTTCCTCCAAAACCCGGCCCCGGCCCGCACATGAAGGAAACCCTTCCAAAAAGGAATACGGTTGCATCAGCTCGGCCTCCGCACCGAGGAGAGGAAGGGCCACGCCGTCTCGGGACGTCATCCCGCACGCGGAAAAGGTGTCCAGATGGCATGCCGCAGCTGAAGTAGAGGTCCCAAAAAGTAATTCTTATTCCTTGTGAACTGCCAGTACTTTGTCGTGTGTTTACTGATTTTTTTCACGTGGTATTCCAAGGAAAATATGGGAAGAAAACTAGAAATATTGTTCATAAATATTTTAAGAATGATCCTTCAAGAAATACCTCGCAGTGCTTGTTGCTCAATTGTATTCATGTTGTGAAGGTATGAACAAACTGTTCTTTTATATACGCGTACATGTGAAATTCCGTGTGTGATCAGCCAAAAATGTGCACTCTCCAATCTGATTCCTCTCCACTCCCTCCATAACTGTAGTGTTTGTATTATTAAAACAGCATGGGCTCTGACTTCCTGTTTTGAGTCTCGATGGGTTGGGGTTCCTTGAGCCTGCGGATTTTCCCCGGCCGCTCGAGAGAAACAATGAGCAGCTTTTCCATGTATTTTGTCTAATCCTCACTTGTAAAAATTTCATATAATTGAACCGTTACTACTTTAAATATTGCATCTTCATAGTATAGAGAATCAGTCAGTTAGCTACTGACCACGAAATAGATGTGAAATTGTTCTTTCTGTATGTGAAACCTTTTGCTTTAATATCGCTATTTACTGTTCAGTTAGAGGAACATATTATCCTACATCAAATAATTCTGAGCCGTGGAAATGGAGGTGTCTGTTAGTGACATTACTGAGCGTTCGAGAAAACGAAAAGAAAGAAAAAAAGAACATAATGAAAATAAATCACAAATTGCATTGTGATTTGTATAGCCTGCAGCACTACACTATCTTGCCATTTTGAAATACTGAAGCAAGTATTTTTTGTATGACATGTACTAAAATGAGAAGAAAATGTAAGCAACGAGACCAAAGTTAGTATTGACTGCTATTAATATATACCCGAGTAAATGAAGTTTACTAACTTTGTTGAGGTTAATTTGCTCGGGTTTGTCAATGTCAGATAGATTAAATTCATAGATTCTTAATAGATTAAATTCATTGCACATCAACAGCCATAGAATAAGAGTCAATGCAAACACATTCAATAAATAACTTGTGAATACTAAATATTTATGATAGGAGATGATCAAAGTGACTTTTTATTTTGCGAGAACGAAATGTTGCGTCACAAGGCCGATAGGGCGAGTGGCGCAATCCTTTGGACAAAATAAAATCACTTTTTTCTACAACTGCATAAAAAAGACTTCTTTGCATCGCTAGCAGTACGTGAACTTCGTCATTTTTTAATCGCCATTAAAAAAAGATCGTCGCCAAGACAACTATCTTGTTACTGTGAAAAAAGTCTCTTTTGCACGGTTTTAGAATACTTTTTTGCACGTTTGGTTCTTTTTCCAATACAAGTTTACGAAACTATTTGTATTCAATATTTTTATGCAGTTGTAGAAAAAATGTTGTTCATATTTCGTGTGTAAAGTTTCCGCCCTTTTCATGGTCGAGATTGAGACTTTTTGCCTCGACCTACGGTCTCGGCAAAAAATCTCAATCTCGACCATGAAAAAAACGGAAACTTCACACACTTAATATGAAAGTAATTATTACCTTGTGTATCATTAAATATTTCAGACAACCTTACTGTCTTTCATTTTACTTTAAAAATTACAGATCACTTAATTATACTTTAAGGTGCTGCAAGGTGATAGCTGATGCGGTCGATGAAAGTATTTTGTTTACTTTATTGAATTTTTAGATTTATCTGAACACTTGAACATTATCTCACTTTTACCACTGGCACTAAAAATTAAACCTTTAGCACGCTATGTATGCCTTGTAAGAACAGCTTTTACTAGTGGATGTCTAAAAAATTCATTTTAGTACAGCCACTAAATTTGATATAATTATTTTACTGCAAGAATTAAATCTACTAGTTCATATTTACTTACCTAAGCACTTCGCAGATAAGATATTATTTTAAAACTAATGGTGCTACAGAATGTCACAGACCTGACTCGTATTAGTTTTCTATTTTCTTTGATCTGGGCTAGCTATTCGGACTTGCCACTAACTCTTGCCAGTTGCCATCTATCATCTCCCAAAGAAATTTGGTTTTTTTAATTTTCTAACTTTTTCGGTTTCCTAATAGTAGAACCGAAATATTACGTTCAGAATATGAAATATCAGTAAACCCTCGGCAAAAATGGCTTTTTCATTGAGAAATTTGGAGCCCTTTGTAAAACATTGCTTTTAAGCGTTACTGTAAAAGCGAAATTTGATGCTCTTTTTCATAGAAAGTTTTTGAGTTACCGAAAACCTTTATTTAAAGTCCTGAACACTGATGATAAAATTTGAGGCACTTTCACTCGCAAATGCAATAGTGTTCACAAGTTGCTGAAAATGTTTATATTAACGGCGTGAGAGATATTTCAAAAAAATTACATTTGTGAAATTTTTGAAAAACAAAACAAAAGAATACTCCAAAATGAACTTAACGTCATATTAAACAGTGCCGTTAACAGTATCCGTTGGAAACGTTGAAAGAAAAAATGTGAAGTAATTTTTGAGAAAATGGCGTTTGAGCGTTTCTGAAATTGAGAATTTTGAGCTCAATTTAACAGACAACTGTTGAGTATTCGAGCAACTTTGTACGGCATTACTTAAAGCACATGTGCTCATACATACAATAAGGTGAAGAAATCGCCTCTAATGTAATTATTACCGACGTGAGAGACAAAAATTACATTTTAGAAATTTTTGAAAAACAAAAGAATAGTGTAATATGGCGTTTATGTCATCGTATAGGGTATATTTGGCATTACACCTACAAAAAATTTAAAAGAAAAATTTGGAGCTGTTTTTGAGAAAATCCTGTTTTTGTAATGTTTTAAATTGCAAATATTGCACGTACTATTGCACCAAAACTACTGAAATTTTCAGAAAAATCTACATGACCTTAATCAAATAACTTATTATCGACAACAAATTTCAGGAAGGAAAAATCTCAGACGCGAGCAATTTTCGAAAAATCAGAGTTAGCCGTGAAAATAGGATCTATGCCACATTTACAAGTGTATTTTACTCTATTCTTACAAGAAATTTAAAGAAAAAATTTGGACCGTTTTTGGGAAAATATTGAAAATGTCCGGATGTTTCATTTGAAGAACCCCCAAATTTTAAAGAATGTTTTTCAAAATTTCAAAGCTTCAACTAGAGCCAGATGGACAGGGGCTTCTTTAATTTGAAAAAAAAAAAAACCTTGTGTTCCGTTCTTTGAAAATCGATTTTCCGCATCATTACATAACTTTCTCTACACTACGTATAATACGTAAATACATACGTATACGGGAAAGTAAAAAGTTTTCTTTTATAGATAGGTCATAAAATGTAACCAAATTATTATTACAATTTATTTTCGACTTCTTTAAATGAACGATTAACTTTTGTAATTCTCACTACATCGCTCCACTGGAAACATATTACCAACATACTTGTACATGTTTTGCACTAGTACAATTTTGTATAGGCAATAGAATAATGGAGTTTTGGTGAAACATGAAAAGATAAATCATTATTGCTTGGCACAAAAATATATAATAATGCTACAATTTCATTCCCTTTTACTGAAACCTTCTCAAAAATTTATTTTGAAAATTTAAAGCACTGTAATGAATTATGTGATGTTGACAGCTGATCAACACGCCGTCTTGAATCTGTCAAACTATCCGTTCGTGAATTCCCTGACATTGTGTTTAAGGCTCTTTTTTTTTAAAGAATCTATGACGTACTCGCTCATTTTTGTTTCTGCAAATTTGTCTGGGAAAGTTCTCACATGTCACACGAGCATTTCCTTGAAAGCAAATTATGATACCACACTATAATCAGCAATATCTCAATTATTATTATTCTTCTAATGAAGACGCCACCACTGAGGCTATAAGAAAAGCCGCGTTGAGGAGTAGCTGAGCCAAGTTATTCACGTCACCGAGTGGAGTCGCGCAGACGAAGAGACACGCGGGTTCTGTGTTGCAAGGATGAAAAGTGCGAAGACAGCGGACATCAATTCTTAACTCTGGGATTCTTAATAATTTTTTATGAGAACTCTTGATTCGTTTAGGCTGTAGTAAGTTTCTTCGCGAATACCTTCTTAACATGGGACGATAAAAATTAGAGAATTTTTGGTATAGTTTAGGTTGCTTAAATTTTTGTTTGATCTGCAGTTTAAAAAGAAAAGTGTGTTTGAAGGGACCGTAACCGAAATGTTGAGGGCAAAATTATTTATGTATATGTAGAAATATATTTATCTCTATTTATCGTTCACTCCATGTACCTTTAAACATTTCGGTATAAAACACAGTCTTATACCGACTGTGTCTAGGTCTAGACACATCCTTATACCATCTTACTTAGTTAAGATTAAGTACTTTTAATTTTACGTTGAAAGGAATTTTAACGATATGTGTGAGAATAATACTGGTATTTGAATAACTGTGTTTCTTAAAAAATAATGTTGGTTATCGTACGAATACATTTTTCTTCAAATAGAGCCAATAAAAATACTTTCCCTTTTAGTTGAGAAGAGGGTCTCTCAACTGTGATCAAAAGAAAGAGTGATGAAGAAGGGAGTTGATAAAAATGAACGATCTCGCAACATTAGTCATTATTGCTTTATTAACAATAAAGTAGAAGTAAATGATGAAATCATTCACAACATGTAAAAATTGATTTCAAATCATTGAAAATTTCACCCGATTTTCAGTAAAGACCTTTTTAATCAACTCTGCAAGTAAAACAGGGTTCATCTGAACGGGGGGGGGGTAGTAAGAGTAACACGTTCTAGTGGTGGCGAAGAAGGGTTGTATTTTGCAGACGTGTTTGTTGAACAGTGTCCTTCACCAGCTCTTTTTCGTTTCTGTACATTTCGTTTTTATTCATTTCTTCCCATCATCCTCCTGTGTTTCTCCAATTTCTGTTTCATCCCCCCAAACATTCCCTCCCACACTCTCTTCCTTCTTCTCTCCTTGCCTCTTTCTTCCTCCTTTCTGCACCACCTAAAAATGTAGTGTTTTCGTTGCCTCTGCATTCGAAATCGTTTTGGTTTTTAATTTTCACAAGAGAATCGAATGAATCGGGGTGGGTGTTAGTTTTACACTTGCTTTCCGTGTTTACGGAAAAATATGTCTGGACAAAATAGGAGAAACAATTGTATCTCGAACGCCCTAACCTCTGAACTGGTCAACACTATCGGTTGTCCAACAACGGCGATCGCCGCTTCAGTTCTAGAGCGCTTTCAAAAGCACATTTTGCACCCTGTTGATTTCTTGGACTTATTCAATTTGATAAAGAGTGTTGAAGGACCCGGACAATTTCTCGTCTCTTATGGCGCATCTTGCTTTCATACTTGAGCAGTACAATCTGATATAGTCAATTTTTCAACCGTGTGAAAATTTTACACCAGAGCTAATTTTCATTCGATAAAGAGGAAGTTTAGAAAGAGCACGAAGACGCACGAATTCCTTGTGTAACACTTTCTGATGCGGGTCTCTGACTGCTTGTCCTAAACGAAATGAATTTCGTAAAATGTTTGACTCCACCTCAGATCAAAGAGATAACTGCACAAATATGCAACTTGTCCCACCCGGATCCGCCCAGCAGCAGATATAATCTATTTTCAGAACATAATCGTTTCTCTGCTATACTCTATTTTAGCGGACAACAAAAGTGCTCAATGCTAACTCAGAAGGGGGTGTGGATTTGAAGCCTTTTTGTACAGATTACTTCATATAAGTTAATTCTTAACACCAAATTGGAAGGTCATACTGCTTCGCATAACAGCTTCGGATGTCCCTATCGCTTAACGATCGTCTACTGGAGTACTGGAGTAGGTCTTACTATCGTTCACTGAACGTGATCCGCAAGGGGCCCAAACGGCTCTCGCCACTTCCGCTGCACGACGCTCCCGTAGTCGTCTAACGCGTTCTATCAATTATTTCTCGTGTTGGATCGGTTTGGTAAGAACTGGCGTAAGTGTTCGAATTCTTTTCCTATTCTCCTGTCATTTCTTGCTTTCGTAGTGGGTGGAATTACGTTAAATCGGCTGTAGCTTATACTTTTCTTCAAATTTCTCAAAAGTACTCATCTAACTATTTCCCGTTACTGAATAGTGACTGAGCTGCCGATAATACTGAATTTTCCTAATATATTTGCTACTTGTCGCCTCCTGGATGGCCGAGGTCGCTAAGACTGTAAGGCCGTAATTGCCTCGGGTCAAGGGGAGGGTTCGAATCCCGCATCGGGAATAGATGTCTGTGTGCTTCTGTTGTCCTTACGTGTCTTGTTTTCCTCAATGTTTCTTGACGTTTGAAAATAATTATCGGAATCGCATAAGGCGCGAAATTTTGAGAAATGACAATCGGCATGAACATCTTTGTTTATCTTTGTAGGTAGTTAGTCGGTGTTCAGATTTGAAACCTTCACGAACGCTGTCTGTAGGGCGTTTTTGTACGCCTTGGTGGGCAGCAGTCGACTGCAATCTTGATACATAATCTATCTACTGCTACATATTTCATTACATTTTATAAGCCGAAATGAACAATCACTTGCGCGTTCGAAATATTTTACTTGGAAAATTAAATTTTTACTTTGTCAAGTCATGCAATTGCCTGTATTAATGCCGGACCTTTCCCTACTAATTATCAAACTTACCTCGCCCCCCTCCACGCCTTCTGCTTCTTGGAAACTGTGTACTGCGATCAAGGAGTGGCGCATGAATGTGAAACTCAAGAAAGCGTGCGCAGATGATTTTCTCCCCATACGTCACATACAGTTTTTACTGTTTTTACTAAATAAATAAATAAATAAATAAATAAATAAATAAACAGAAGGAACTTTAACCTCGTGCGTACTCATATTTCAAAGACCCCATGCGTAACTCGCTAAAAGAAATATTTTTCAGATCATTATTTTATCGTTTTTTTGGAGTCGGGGGAAGGGCGTGTGCTCCCTTTACCCCCTCTCTTTCTATCACAGGGTACACGGTACTATTGACTTGAGCACCGGCTTCTCGTAAACAACATTGTATATACTACGAAAGTATTATATATTTCGGATAAAACTAGCAAATAATTGCTTCTGTAGATGTACAACTTTCTTTCAGCCTCTCTGAATCTATGTTAAGATTTGGTAAACAACGTAGTGTGCTCGGAAAACGCTTCAAGAATGGAATTTTAAACATTATAACGAACTCTTATTTCACATATTTTATATTTTTTCCTACATATTTTAGAAAAACTAAATGCATATATAGTACATATTTTGCTTTTTTTATTACAATAAAGTGCGTTCCCTAGTCATTACTAAAGTGGTCGATTCAGAAAGGAGGGCATCGGGGCTATTCCTCCCTCCCCTCCCCTACGCTATCTTTCTGTTTCTTGACTTTTTTTTTTCAGATTATTCAAAAGGCATTGCACACACCACGTTAAGATGAATTCATTATCAAACGTTTATTGCAATATGTTGTTGTTGTTATTATTATTATTATTATTATTATTATTATTATTAATTTTATTTTAATGTTATTCCCGTTCTGTTTCCGTAACCAAATTTTATTCATTTGTAAATTTAAATGTTTAATATTTAAAACAATAATTTTTTATTTAATAGGTAATTATTGCAGACAAATTAAATAAATTTGATAACCTGATGCTATGTGGCTAGGTCGAAGGCCTTTAAGCCATTACAATACCTACATCCTACCGCATTCTAACCTTTCGAATTCTGGCATTCACCCCAAATGGTCTCTCCATCGCATCAAAGCCGCGGAAAAGAGTCCATAAGGTACGGCAGAAGAAAAAAACACTAAGGAAAAAGTCTGTCGTCGGAAGCCGAGTACATGCTAATAAGGTAATATTTACCTTATAGGCGATTTCTTCATGTTGTTGTATTTATGAGTACATGTGTTTTAAATAATGTTAAGTAAAGTTTCTCGAAAACTCAACAGTTTTTTGTGAAAGAGAGCTCAAAATTACGCATTTTCAGAAACGCTCAGACGCCATTTTCTCAAAAATGGCTCCACTTTTCCAGTGGATAGTCATAATGGCACTATGTAATGCACAAATATAAATTTTCAAAAATTACACAAATGTAATTTCTTATCAACATGTTTCATGTGGCACTATGTACTGAAAGAAGATTCCTGTGAAAAGGAGCTTCAAATTTCATATTTACATTAATGCTTAACGCCATTTTTTAAAAAACGATTCCAAATTTTTCAATTAAAATTTCAATTTAGGACAAGGTTTTCGCCTTCTTTAATATTCTTAAAATAATATTTCGCTTTTACTATTTGGAAACCGAAAAGTTCAGAAAATGTCAAAAATATTTATTTTGGGCGGCGATAGATGGCAGCTGGAAAGAGGATGAGGCAAGACCGTAAAGCCAATCCACACCAAGGAAATTAGAAAATTTAACTACAAGAAATTCTGTGCCATTCTGTAGCACCTCTAGTTACTTTCTTGTATACGTACGTGTATATTCCTAGTATAACGAAAGTTATATAATGCTGCGCGGAAAAACCGCGAATTTTAGGCACAAAAAAATTAATTTGCCGGTCCCTGACAACGAAAAAGTTCATAAAAACAGTTGCTAAATTAAGAAAAAATGCTCTAACTCGTAGTGAAGCCAGAACCTCTTTTGTGGGTCCTTGATACCGAAAATACAATTGAAAGCAAAACGTGCCTCCGTTCGTGTCTGTCCGTCTGTGAACGCTACTAGCCCCTAAACTTCACTTACGATCTTTTCCAAATTGTTGAATCCCCTTTCAATCTGGCTCCAGTTAAAGCTTTGAAATTTTGAACAGCATTCTTTCAAATTTGGGTGTACTTTACATGACGCACCACGGACATTTTCAAAATTTTCTAAAACTGCTACAATTTTTTTCTTTAAATTTCTTGTAAGAAAAGAGTATAATTGAAAATTGAATTGAACTCTGAATTTTGGAAAATCGCAGGAGTTTTTTTTCCGGAGTCTTCCTACAACTACAAAATTAAAGATAGAGATTTTTCCTTCAAATAAAATTTGTTGGGCATAAATAGTTCTTTTGTTTAGTTCATTCAATTTTTTAAAGATTTTAGTGTTTTTCGCGTAATAAGGCCTGAAATATTTGCAATTTTAAAAATCCAAAAATAAGATTTTCTCGAAAACAGCTCTAATTTTTTTCTTTAAATTTTCGTAGGGTAGTGCCAAATGAAGTAAAGATAAAAATGCTATATTGCTCTTACGTTTCTTTTTGAAAAGTTACAAAAAAATAATTTTTTTACTGGTCTCTCATGTCGATAATATTTACCTTAGAGGCGTTTCTCCACATTATTCTACTTATGAGTATAATGTCAAATTAATTTTCTCGAAAACTCAACAGTTTTCTGTTAAAATGAAGTCGAATTCCACATTTTTAGGAACGCTCAAACGCCATTTTCTCAAAATTGGCACAATTTTTTAAAATTTTTCCAATGGATAGTGCTAATTGCACTGTTTAATATGACGTCATGTTCATTTTGGTGTATCCTTTTGTTTTTTCAAAAATTACACAAATATAATTTATTTGAAATATCTCTCAAGTCGTTAATATGCACATTTCCATCAATTTGTATACATTATTACATTTGAGAGTAAAGTGCTTTCAATGACTTAAAATGAAGTTTTTGGAAAACTCAATAGATTCCTGTGAAGAAGCTATTTTCGCATTTACATAATGCTTAATTGCCATTTTCTTAAAAAAGGCATCAAATTTCAATGAAAATTTCTATTTACGACGAGGTTTTACTCTTCTTTAATATTCTTCTAAATTCGTGTGCTATTAGGAGAGCAAAAAATCGAGAAAATGTCCAAAAAATGTACTTTGGGCGACGATAGATGACAGCTGGCCATATAATGGAGACCTTAAAGCCAGACCACACCAAGGAAATTCGAAAAAAATTTTATGAGAAAGTCTGTGCCAGTCTTAGCACTTCTAGATTTCTCTTAATTTAGCAACTGGTTTTATGCACTTTTGCGTTACCAGAGCCTGACAATGATTTTTTTCCACCGAAAATCCCCTATTTTTTCGAGCATCATAACTACATAACTCTACTACATAACTCTCTCTATACTACGTATATTACTCCATATATACGTACGTATATGAGAAAGTAAAAAAATGTCGATACATAGCAGTGCAAAGTATAATATGAACAGTGAAATGTGAACCTTATAGCTGCAAATACGGGTCATTCCCCTTTTAAATAAGAGAGGAAAATAATTTCACAGCATTTTGATCATTGCGTTAAAGTCCAGGAATTCAATCTACGCTATGCGACGTTCCCGGTGTCGAATAGCTGCTCCCCTCCCCACAAAACTGCGTACACCTTACCTCTTTCACTTGCATCGCTCTCGCGGGCAGAATTCTCGCGGAAGCAGGCGTTGTGTAGGCCTGGCATAGGGTAACCCTGCAGAATAATTTTTAAAAAGTTTTGTTCAAAATACTGTATGGGTCCAAAGATTTTTTTATGTGTATCCAGGAACTATTTTTGTGAAAATGAAGGAAGACATTTTTTGTTGTCAGGATTGTTGTATCTTATTCGTGCCCACTGCCATTTTCCACACAACCAAAACAGACAGAATACCTTAGTGCCTACTCAGTTTTTACACTGACTGTAACTCAATTTTTCTCTGCTGATCAGAAACTGAACTTGATAGATGTCAGGTTTGCTATACTTCCACAATTCATTTCATAAGCCTACATCTTGTACATTCGGGTCTCGACAAACCAATTTATCTGAACTGGTTCTCGCTAAAAACCCTCTGGAAACATTTGGGTGGCCAGCATTTGGACAAACACACAATGACCAGGTGCTCGTGTGTGTGTGTATGTGTGTGTGTGTTTTACGAGGGAAGGTGGAAATCTTCAAAAGACACCATGTGGTCCAAACAACATGGTAGTGGGAGATTTTTACCCAGTAAAACGACCTCCCTTCTCCTCCATCCTCCCCGGAACCGCCGTTAGGCATTACATCACGGGAGTGGATTAGAGGCTTAGTCACAAGCCACTTCTCTTCGTCAAAACGTAGGAAGGATCAAACGAGGATCAATCGACTTCCCTTCTTTCCCTTTCTATTCTCCTGAGCTCAGCTATTATGGTCTGCGCATATGAGCTCACCGCATCCCAGTTGGTTTCTGAGGCAGGCATGCACCCAACCATTGCTTCAGGTGTCAGCGGGTCGATCCCGAGTATACTGATAACGTGCCGTCGCTGCAGATGGTATCGCGGGCACTGGAAGAACACATGCTCGGCGTCTTCGACAGCAGGTTCACATAGTGGACAGAATGGGGTATCCTCCAGCTTGAACCTGTGGATATATGCCAGAAAGCATCCGTGTCCAGACAACAGCTGAGTCAGGAAGAAATTTACTTCGCCGTGTTTACGGTTGATCCACGGTGCAATGGAGGGAATCTTTCGGTACGTCCATCTTCCTTTAATGGACTTGTCCCATCGATCCTGCCATTCGAGCAGTGTTGTCAAGCAGTCTGGGTTCTCCTCTTCTTTGTGATATCGCCTCCGTCTTTCGTGCGCCAAGATATCTACATGAGGCATCCCCGCGATGACGCACACTGCATCGTTTGACACAGTGCGGAATGCACAAGCTACCCGCAATGCTGATAACCTGTACACTGACGTCATCCCTCGGATGTAACTATTTATCGACATGGAGTTGGCCCAAACTGGAGCTCCATAGAGCAAGACGGACCTCACAACCAAGGCCAGAAGCTTCCGTTTCTCCTGACATGGCCCTATGTTGGGCATTAGTCTCGACAATGCTGCATTAATTACCGCAGCTTTATTGCTGGCGTACTTCAGGTGGTCAGCAAATGTCAGACGGGCGTCAATCATGAGACCAAAATATTTGATCGACGGCTGTGATGCAATATGGTGGTCTCCGACTTTGAGAGTGATGGTTTCTCTCTTTTTCCTGCAAGTGACTAGGATAACCTGTCTTGTGCTCAGATAATTGCAGCCCTGAGGATTTCAACCACTGACTAACAATAGCGATCGCTTCGTTGCAAATATACACAATTTCCTCAATGTACTTTGCAACGGCGACGATAGCAATGTCGTCGAACCAATAATACTGGTTCCTTCTGGGAGGGGAAGCCGAAGAACCTCGTCATACATCACATTCCATAATGGTGGACCCAATACCGACCCTTGCGGGACACCAGCCGTGATATTATGTACCTTCGGCCCATTATTTGTATTGTAAATCTGGGCTCTATTACTCAGATACTCGGCCACAATCTTCCTCACGTACGTTGGCACATTAAATCTGCGGAGAGCTTGGTGAATATTACTCCACCTCGCCGAGTTGAATGCATCTAACGTAACGACAGCACAGTACTGTTTTTGGCCTCTCTTCCATCTACTTCCTCCAATTGCTTGTCGGGCGGTGTTAATGACAAGCTGGACTGCGTCAACAGTCGAGCGGGCTCTGCGGAAACCATACTGATTTTTGAAAGGCCTCGTAACGACAGCACAGTACTGTTTTTGGCCTCCTCCACAGCTTTCTCTAGTCTGGTACTATAATTCTCTCAGAACCTTGCCAGCTGTGTCAAGCATACACAATGGCCGGTATGATGATGGATCTTCGGGTGATTTATTCTCCTTAGGGAGGAGCACCAAGCGCTGTTTTTTCCATCTTTCTGGATACACCCCTTCCCTCAAGCACGAATAATAAGATCCACAAAGATGTCGGTGTGAGCGATATCGCAGTCTTGAGGGCAATATTGGGAATGTTATCCGGTCCGGGAGCCTTTGTGTTGCCGATTCTGCTGATTGCGTGCAGAATTTCTTCTTGCGTGACTGGAGGAATTATTTCTAGCTCAGATAACGCTATATTAACTGAGTCACCGGGGTGGCTCGGAATAGGGCTGTCCAATTCTGAGCAGCATACTGGGGCAAGTTGGAGAACGTAGGTGCCGCTGTCTTAACCTACACATGACCGTCTTGTACGGCCTACCCATGGATCCTTTCCACCTCGTCACACAGGCTTTGGAGCATAAGCGTTTGCTCTTGCGGATCTCTATCTTCAACTGGCTTCGAGCGAGTTTGTATTGCTCTTGCAATTGAAGAAAGTTGTATCTGACACGAGCTCTCTGGTACTGTCTTCTGGCTCGAAGGCACCTCCGTCGTAATTGGGCGATTTCCTCAGTCCACCAGTAAACTGGTGAACGTCGAGAGATTGCGCCCCGTCTAGACATAGCCGCATCACAGGCTTTGGTTATCCATTTCATCACCTGACCAGCTTTGTCATCTGCGGTACCTGATGGCACTATCGTCTCCAAACATTGTCGGAAAACTTCTTCGTCGAACGTTTTTGCATTCCACCCAGCTGGCTGATATTTCGGCGCAAAATTATCCCTCCGCTGATTTTTCACCTCGTACAAAAGTGCCTGGTGGTCATTATGGGTATGGTGTTCACTAACTCTCCAGGACACTCCCATTCTCAAAAGATTATCTGACATGAACGTCAGATCCACAACAGATCCCACGCCCCTCTGCGGAAGGTGTGTATGTCTCCTGTGTTGGCGAGCTCTACATTCAGAAGGGAGAGGGATGCCAGAACTGCTCGACCTCGCTCATTGGTGGACGAACTACCCCACTCAACCGCCCAGGCGTTGAAATCTCCAGCTATCACCAATGGGCTTCGTCCTCTTGCGTCGTACACTAAGCGGTCAAGTAACTGCTCAAACTCGTCCATTGTCGCGTTTAGTACGAGCAGTACAGACTCAGAAGCAAAAAAGAAATCAGAAAATATATGGATATTCAGAGTGATATAAGAAAACGTAGACTAATTTTATGGACACATCAAAAGAACAATTCTAAATCCTACAAAACAGATAGTTCACTTTTATGAAATAGAAGTAAAGCAGCAACCGACACGATAAAATGGATCAACGAAATTAAAAAGAACCTTAAATTATCAGGGATCACAGAAGATGACATTCAAAACAGGAACACATTTAGATTTAAAGTGCAGTCATGGCGGATTGATTTGGAAGAAGTACCAAAGTGTAGAACAGGAAAAGCTTGGACCGAAGAGAAAAAAAAGGCGCACACCAATGGTGAAAGAAATATGGGCACAAAGAAAGGCTAAGAAACACATCTGAGTACCTTTAATTACACAAAGAAGAGAAAATAATGATAAAAAACCGGTCATGTGTGTTTTTACATGCTTTTCTGAGGTGTCCAAAATCCAAACATCTGTAACACCTCAGGGGGACCTTCTTCTCACGCAGAGTGCAGTACACCCATCCTATTCTTATTTTACCGATGGCCAACAATTTGTTAATACCGCAGCAGGAACGCTGATTATTGCTACCTGTGTTCCACCATGGGATGGTCTTGAGATTTGACCACAGTAGCTGGGGAGATCACTGGCTTCGGTTGTCTGGAGCTATGCACTTCCTCTTTAGTTGTGACCTCATCTGGGTCCTTCCTGAATAGTCTGGTGTGGTGAAACCCTCACATCAGCGTCCGATCCAAACACCTTCTTTACAGGGCTGAAAATCTGTAGTTTGTCCTCCGGCAGACCGCTTCGGTTGCAGAGAGATCGCCGCCAGCTGTCTTCCGGATGTGCGTGACATTTCTCACCCAGATCTTTAAGCTCAGGGTCAGTTTCATTTTTGGAGATGTCCGCATATTGCGACAGCGTCGTCGCTTCTTCTTGATCATCAGGGCATCTGGTCTGGGTGGCGCGCCGCGTTTAGAACGGCACGCGTTCTCTTACAGTGACCACTTGCCACTCGGGCTCTTCCTCGCGTGCCACTTCAGGATCTTGTCGTGTGCTGCAGATGGTATTTCTGCCCGGATTTTATCTGTTTCGCAGACTCCTTCATACCTTGGGCACCTGGGAGTTCCGGTTTCGCGAAGGATCCTTCTCGTTACTAATTACTCACAGCCACACCTTCTCGAAGGACGTCTGAGTGTACTCTTCCTTCCCAGTAGTTTGTTGCACTGGGGATCTGGTCTGGGTGATCCTCCTTTGCAGTGCTACCACCTCATTAAAGTGCGTATGGATCGAATGCGCCAATTTCTTAATCTCACCATGAACATGGCGAGGCTTAACAAAATTAGAAGCTCAGTTATTTTCTTCTCTCAAGGCTACACAATGCCTGTTGTTTAAATAAGATCCTCACTAGTAGCAAGGATACTACAGCAGCCCAGTGGTCCACTGCTGAAGTACTGCAGTCGCTGGTTGACGACCTTACAGAACCCCTTGCTCACTCCCAACAGACGCCAGTACTGGGGATCGGGCCCCTACCGTAAACTGAGATCCCAAAGACCTTCCATATTGGTTTTGACTGGGGTGTATCCCGCCTGTTGGTCCGTGAGAAGGTATTTTAGTGCCTCTTGACCTCTATAATACGAGATTTCTCCCCTGTACGCCACCTGGGGTTCACGTCGCTTAGGGTTACAGGCTCCCCAGCTACCCGCTACCTGGGCCAGGTTGCCTTATGAACCATCATCGACATACTTTCGGGGCGCTCAGTACACGGCGGTTACATGCCATTCCGACAGGGTGACTTGTCAAACCCAGCTTCTCTCGTCTGTTGGTCGACCCATACTGCCGAAGGGATTGGTTACCACAACCTTGGCACAGGTTTCTCGACTCGACAAGTCCACCTCTTGAAGGTGAGCGGAGTTAGGATGGAGAAGGCTAGGAGACTCTCTTCCGAAGACTTGTAATCGCATCCACATCACTTGGACCCCCGTATTAATATGTGTGTGTGTGTGTGTGAGAGAGAGAGAGAGACTGACAGAGAGAGAGGGCCTGACAGAGAGAAGACCTGACAGAAGACTGACAGAGAGAGACCCAGCAGAGACAGAGAGAGACTGACAGAGACAGAGAGAGGGCAGCAGAGACAGAGAGAGAGAGAGGCAGCCCAAGAGACAGAGAGAGAGAGAGACTGACAGAACAGAGAGACTGACAGAGACAGAGAGAGAGAGAGTGACAGAAACAGAGAGACTGACGGGGACAGAGAGAGACGGCAGAGACGGGAGAGATGCTGACGGAAGTCACCACCACCCCCACCACCAGAGGGCGAGACAGAGAGAGAGACTGACGGGACAGAGAGGACTTGGCAGAGACAGAGAGAGAGACTGACAGAGACAGAGAGAGGGCCTTAGAGACAGAGAGGGCGACCAGGACAGAGAGACTGACTGAGGACAGAGAGAGGGCGGCAGAGACAGAGAGAGAGACAGAGAGAGACAGAGAGAGAGAGGGAGACAGAGAGAGGGCAGCAGAGACAGACAGACAGAGACAGAGAGGGGGAGAGAGGGAGAGAGAGAGACAGAGAGAGACAGAGAGAGAGAGGGAGAGAGAGAGGGGGAGAGAGAGAGACAGAGACAGAGAGAGAGACAGAGAGAGAGAGACTGAGAGAGACAGAGAGAGAGAGAGAGAGAGAGAGAAGACTGAGAGAGACAGAGAGAGCAGAGACAGAGAGAGAGACTGACAGAGACAGAGAGACTGGCGCAGAGAGGGCGGCAGAGACAGAGAGAGAGGGCTGGCAGAGACAGAAGGGCGGCAGAGACAGAGAGAGAGGGCGAGCAGAGACAGAGAGAGAGAGAGCCTGACAGAGACAGAGAGAGAGCCACAGCCCAGAACAGAGAGACTGACAGAGACAGAGAGCCTGACAGAGACAGAGAGAGAGCCCACAACAGAGAACCAGAGGGACCCAGCAGAGACAGAGAGAGGGCAGCAGAGACAGAGAGGGCAGCAGAACCAGAGAGAGACTGTAGAGACAGAGAAGGGCAGCAGAGACAGAGAGAGAGACTGACAGAGACAGAGAGAGAGGGCGGCAGAGACAGAGAGGGCGGCCAGAGACAGAGAGAGACTGGCAGAGACAGAGAGAGGGCGAGCAGAGACAGAGAGAGACTGACAGAGACAGAGAGAGACAGCGTGAGAGAGACTGACAGAGAGAGAGAGCTGTATTTGGAAGTCCTGGTCCGTGGCGATTGGAAGGTATTTTTTTTCTTATAAGCAAACTCGAAATTGCTTAATATTGAATTTTGGTTATATAGCATATAATGAATTCGTATATTGTGAACGTTTTGTTTTTGGTGTTTACAGGCATAATGAAATGCAACACCTTGGTACCAAAAAGTATTCATGGCACGGACAACTCGTTTTGAAAAAATGTTACTAATATAATAATAATAATAATAATAATAATAACAATAATAATAACAATAACATTTGCACATGAAGCTAATGTTTGACAGTTTTGTTTGTATTTTGCAGATACAAGTAAAATGGACAAAGTTCCAGTAAATTAAAAATTGGAAAGCAGATACAGTAAGTGTCAAATATTCAAAAAGAAGTAAATTCTAAGAGTTTGTTCATGTACTACACATGAAAACATAAACTCAGACTCCACGATGCAAAGTTCATACCATGGCGTGCCGGAAATTTTTATTTTTCGTGTATATGCGTATATACATTTCAATGAAAATTATCGTTTATGAGGTTTTACTCTTCTTTAATGTTCTTAGTAATGTTCACCAGTGTTATTAGAAAACCGAAAATTGGAAACAGTTTAAAAATGTACCTTTGCATTGGGAAAGACGACAGCATGAGGATGGGGCAAGACAGTTAACAGCCTACACCAAGAAAAATTGAAACTTTTCTCCAGAGAATGTCTGTGTACCATTCTGTAGCACTAGTTTAAAATGTTAGGTGTGTGTAATCTCAAAGATGAACTACGAATGTACCACTGCATTTGGATTAATCATTGTGCTTTGTGTTTTTCAGTTTGTCGGGCATGACGTGTGTTTTCTGTAGAAAAGGCGGAAGTCCAAACAGCTGGAAACTCAGGAGTTTGGGTGTATCATTAAGCCAATCAAATGTATTCTGGTTCTATTTTAATGCGGGATGAGCACTTTAACAGATGTTATCTAAAATTGTTAGGTGTTAATGTAATATACAGCGATGTGATGAATGAGGATATGATGGAACAATTGTACAGTAAGTAGTCATAATGTAGTGTAGTCAGACAGTAACGAACTATTGTTGATATTTATCCGCGGGATAAGAAAACATCTGGAGCCCCATCACCTTGAAAAGTCATTCCATAAACTGCCATACACCGAATTTATTTATTTTTTAATTTATTTAATTTATTTATTTTACGTCAAAAAACAGTTAAAAACTGCGTATGGCGTGCTATGGGGAAAAGTAAATTGTGTGCACATTTTCAAATTCTACGATCTACACCCAAGTCATATACTACTTAAATTTTGAATTTTTGAAGGGAAAACTCCCATGAAACCTATTTTCAAGGATAAACAAGCAATAGATTTTGAATTTTGAAAGGGAGAAAAAAACAAAAACTCCCATGTAACCGTCCATTTCAAAGGATAAATAAGCAATAAATTTTGAATTTTGAAAGGGAGAAAAAACAACAAAAAACTCCATATAATAAAATCTATTTTTAAAAAATAAACAATAAATTTAGCTCTTATGTCACTTCCTGCTGTGACAACATGGAAAGCGATAATTTGAATAATTGTATTTCCCACTGAATTCTAAGGCGTGAACAGAAATGAAGTTACATTTATGTCCAGAAACAAAACAAGGAACTCATCTCATGTTTGCTCAATGGGTCAGAAACTGGACCGAAAAACCTGATGAGGATAAATTATTGACTTGAAGCTGTAGTACAATAGTTGTTACAGGTTGTTTATACTCATTTATACAGTCCAAATGGTAAATAATGCATTATGTATCATTGTTAAAATTAGTGTTCCTTTCCTTGTGATGCTCAGTATAGTCTTTAATTGTATAGAAACAGTTGTCACATAGAAACCTACATAGGATTCGCACTCTAATAATTAGCCGTTTAATGTCATCTGGCAAAGTGTTGTAAAATAATGTACATGTATTGTATAGCGAATTTTTGTAATGAGCTGTTGATACAATACACAGTAGATATGATTTCTACATAGTGTTTAATGTAGACTTAATTTCTGAAAAATATGTTCGCCCTTGAGCAGTCATTTTACAAACCACTGATTCGTAAATAAAAAATCACGGCAATGGTAATTCCTAGATTAATGAAGATTATGAAACATTGGGTGGGTTGGTTATTATTACGTATAATTCGTTTTGTAATCTAAAGTCTGGGAGCTATAAGATGTATTTCTGAATATTATACATATCTCTCAGGCGGAATGAGCATTCGAAGTATACACAGAGCAGTATATTGACTGAATTTGCAGAACTACAGGCATATTAACATAATGAACTTAATTTGTGTTCAATTCCATTTTAAATGGACGTTCCATTTGAGTTTGACTGAATTGAGAGCCTAAAATTTTGTTGCCTTAACATCGATCAATGGTACACTGTTCATTTCAATGGAGCTGGTATTTTGTTGTTGTTTTGATTGTTTATATGTTTGTATTATTGAATTGTTTATATATTAATAAATATATATTCAGTGATTTGAAGAGATGGCATAAGTGAGTCGGTATTTTCTTTACTTCTATTTTCTCACATTTAGACATTGGTATGAAAAGTTATTTAGCATTAATGCGTTTGTAACTGTTTTCGTTAATTAATGCTGAGGTTATTTATTGTATTTATATAAATTGTGTCAAAGTGTCTCTAGTTAAAAATGCAGCGTTAGCGTTCTGAAATAAGTTTTAAAATGACTTCTCAGCGTTTTTGCCAGACACTTGAGTTGTTTGTTCTTGATGTATTTAGTTTTCATCAGAGCATATTCATGAGTTGAATATTTACAATTTTCACTTGCATTGCATACATCTGCATTTTAAAACTTATTTACATTTTGAAGGAGTGGTTCATGTACATCTTAAAATCCAATTCAGAATGTTTCCAATTTTCCGATTACGATTCCTTTTTCATGTGAATAAACTGGAGGAATAATTACATATAGTAGAAGTATTTGTATTCAGATGCTGGCAACTGAAGAACACCTTACAAAGTCGCGGACAACGCTGACAAACCAGCGTAATTATTATTAAATGTGTGGCGCGCCGCAGCGTGATCATAACATATTTTGTGTGTCACATTCGCTTAGTACGACAGATAAATTGAACCCCCAAAAATAGAAATGACAATGCAGTTAATTTTAAGCGTGAATATGTCATTTTGTATATTTTCTATGCTCATTCTGTAAAATTAGGTACGTAAACAGAACACTCGGCCAGCCTGTTAACGAGAAGTATTTAAGTCCTGGTCCGTAAACATTGGAAGGTATTTTTTCTTATAGCAAATAGAAATTGTAAAATTCAGATTTTTAGGTTATATAGCATATAATGAGTCGTATATTGAGCGTTTTGTTTTTGAGTGTTTACAGGCATAATGAAATGCAACACCTTGGTACCAAAATAACTAGCTGTGGAAACTCGTTTTGAAAAAAATGTTACTAATATAATAATAATAATATTAATAATAATAATAACAATAACATTTGCACATGAAGCTAATGTTGACAGTTTTGTTTGTATTTGCAGATGCAAATACAAATGGACAAAAGTTCAGTAGAGAATTAAAAATTGGAAAACGAATACAGTAAGTGTCAAATATTCAAAAAGTAAATTCTAGAGTTTGTTCATGTACTACACATGAGAAAGCATAAACTCAAGACTCGATGCAAGAGTTCATACCATGGCGTACTTGAGGAAATTTTTATTTCTGGTATACGTATATATTTAATGAAAATTATACGTTTATGACTTAGTTTCCTCTTCTTTAATGTTCTTAAAAGTAATGTTTCTGGTGTTATTAGAAAACCGAAAATTGGAAAAGTTTAAAATGTACTTTGCATTGGAAAAACGACAACTGCAGAGGATGGGGCAAGACAGTTAACTCCAGCCTACACCAGAGAATTAGGAAACTTTCTCAGAGAATGCTCTGTATTCTGTAGCACTAGTTTAAAAAAATGTTAGGGTATGTACTTAATCTCAAAGATGAACTACAGATGTACCACCATTTGGATTAATCATTGTGCTTTGTGTTTTCAGTTTGTCAGGCATGAAAGCGTGTGTTTTCTGTAGAAAAACCGAAGTCAAACAACCCACAGGCTTTCCGAGGTTTGGGTGTATCGTGCGTCAATCAAATGTATTCTGGTTCTATTTTAATGCGGGATAGGCATTAACGTTGACATCTAAAATTATTGGAATTGTTAATGTAATATACAGCGATGTGATGAATAAAGGGATATGATGGAACAGTTGTACAGTAAGTAGTAATAAATGTAGTGTAGTCAGACAGTAGTAACGAACTGTTGTTTGATGTTATCCAGGACTAAGAAAACATCTGAGTATCACCTTGAAAAGTCATTCCATGGACTGCCATACATTAGATTCGATGCTATCAGGCGTGGCGAACATACACGCCCGACTTTACAAATCACAATTATGTACACAATTGGATAAATAATGAGAGTTTTTTCAGACACTTTGTGTTTCGTAGCATATGGTAGAAAGATGTTCTCAACACAGATTCTTGGAAAACATGGACCGTGCCAGGTAAGTTGAGAATGCAACAGTGCTCTCGCTCTTTACTGTGTGAAATGAATCGTTGAGACTTGTACATTGTCAGAAATGTGCCATAAAATTTAAGCCCTATACACTTTCAGGATTTTCAGTACAGCGTAAATTAGCATTGAAGTGTAGGACGCTTCAGAGGAAATAAGTAGATTTGGAAGCATTGAAATAATGCATAACTAATGAACATGTTACTCTATTCTGCAAATTTAATAAAGAAAATTGGAGCAGTTTTAAAAAAATAATGAGTGCATTATTTTTAAAAAATTGTAATTTCACTGGAGCATTAATATAAAATGACTTATGAACATGATGTATCGTAAAGATGAAAAAAATGCTCAGGACATTATTGAAGATGTTTTTAGGAGAAAATAGTCTGTGCAGTTCAATAGCATTTGGTCTAGTCTGTTTGTATGGTCGTCTGTTTGTATGGCCTGCGTCTGTTGTAGCCTTGTCTGTTTGTATAGCCTGCCGTCTGTTTGTATGGCCTTGTCTGTTTGTATGGCCTCGTCTGTTGCTTGTGGCCTCGTCTGTTTTGTAGCCTCGTCTGTTTTGTATGGCCTGCGTCTGTTTGTATAGCTCGTCTGTTTGTATGGCCTCGTCTGTTTGTATGGCCTCGTCTGTTTGTATGGTCTCGTCTGTTTGCTTATGGTCTAGTCCTGTTTGTTTGGTCTCGTCTGGCATTTGGACTCGTCTGTTTTGTTTAGTCTAAATCTGTTTGTTTAGTCTCGTCTGTTTGTTTGGTCTCGTCTGTTTGTTTGAATTTCGTCTGTTTATTTTGGTCACAATCTGTTTGTTTGGTCTCGTCTGTTTATTTTTAGTCTACGTCTGTTTGTTTGGTCTAGTCTCTTATTTTGTTTAGTCTGGAAGTCTGTTTGTTTGGTCGTCTGTTTTGTTTAGTCTCAAATCTGTTTGTTTGGTCTCAAATCTGTTTATTTGGTCTACCGTCCTGTTTGTTTTGGTCATAAATCTGTTTATTTAGTCTCGTCTGTTTTGTTTAGTCTCAAAATCTGTTGTTAGTCTCGTCTGTTTATTTAGTCCTAACCTGTTTATTTAGTCTACTTTATTTAGTCGTCTGTTTGTTTAGTCTCGTCTGTTTGTTTGGTCTCGTCTGTTTATTTAGTCCTAAATCCAGCTTGTTTGGTCTCGTCTGTTTGTTTGGTCTAAATCTGTTTGTTTAGTCGTCTGTTTGTTTGGTCGTCTGTTTATTTTAGTCTCGTCTATTTTCTAGACATCTGAAATTTGAAATATATGAATTTTCAGCAATTTCTTGCAACTTCTAATTTTAAGAAGATGCACTAGAAATAAAACTTGTACTTATAAATAGTTTTGTCATTAAGTTTACATAGATATTTTGTAAATTTTAATTTTTAATAGTTTACAATATTGCAGTTTAAAATAAAAACAATGGTTCCATTTTTAAAAATTTTTTTGGTAGTTGGTGCCAAACAAACCCAATACTGTGAGGAAATACACATATATTTCTCTATTCTTTTTGTATTTTAAGAACTTACAAAATGAAATTTTCTTCATCCTTCATGTCTGTTATACTTTTAGCGGTTTGTTCCCAGTATTATGTTGATGCGATATACTTTCAGTAATGCTCTGAATAAGGATTTCTCAACAACTGTTTCCTGAGAAAATAAAGCTCAAAATTCGCATTTTCAAACGTCCCTAACGCCATTTTCTCAAGAAATTGCTCCAATTTTAATTTTTCAGCAGATAGTGCTTATTGTACTGTTTAAATGGGATTATTTATTTTGGTGTTTAATTTTGTTTTCAAATTACACAAATGTAGTTTTCATACCTCTCTAAGCACATTTATTCTATTGATTTTAATACATTACTGCTTGTTTAGAGGTCAAATTATTCAAATGACTTCGATGGGGATTTTCTAGAGCTCACGTGAATGCTTGTGAAAAACTTCAAATTTCATATACAGCAGTACCTAATCACCATTTTCTTAAAGACATTTTCAATGAAAATTTCCTATTTAGAATGGTATACTTATCTTTGTCATTCTTGATATTATTCGGTTCATGTTAAAATGAAAAGTTGAGAAAGAAGTATCAAAAAAGTTTTTGGGCTAGTAGATGGCAGCTGGAATGAGGATAGGGCAAGAGCATTAGCGAGTCCACACAAAATTAGAAAACTTTACTGCGAGAAAGTCTGTGCCATTTTGTAGCACCACTAGTTAACAATGGAAGTTTGCAATTGATCTCCACAAATAACAAAAATTCATTCATGCTGGTGTGTAGGCTGCGGAATAGTGTCACATACGTTTTATTAGTCCCGATAGTGTCTGCTTGTTTTTCTATGAAGTACTGAAATTAAGTAATTACAATTGAATAAGGATAATTATTTTGTTAATTTTAGAAAATTGTATTATTTCATGTGGGGAAAATATGGTGTAATATTTTCTATTCGTTTTCAAAGCAAAGTACTTATTCAGTGTTCCTTCAGGTGTGCCTTTTCTAATGTGACATGAGAAGATTGGGAGAACTATCCCAATTTTGTATGAAGTACAGTGCCTGCTCTGTGGTGAACTTTGTGAATATAAGTTTTGTAGTTACTTTAATAGAAACAGCTGTACAGTGTTATTTTTATATGTATGTTAATTTGTATAAGTACATGTTAAATTTTGAATACTTGGTGGTACCATCCCATTATTCTTAACATTAGCGATCCACAAAAGACAGAACATCATATTATATATTCCGAAGTTTCAAAGTTATTTATGAATCAAAGAGCAATATTTGAACCTTACAGCGAATGTTTCAATGTCGAAATGTCTATGTATGTTTTGAGTAGCTTACCGTGCGTTTTGATTTCTGTATTTTCCAGGTAGCTATTATTCGTGTAACATGTGAACAAATACAGCGTAACCATGTGGAAAGGTGCATTGTCTAATACAAACAGTAAAGTACAGATTTTTTAGTTAGAAAATTATTATAATATTGAATAATGGTTTACAAAGAAATATTCGTTAAGTGTTTTAGGTAGTTTCATTTCGCCGACATATGAAAATCGACAGAACGCTATTACGAGCAGAGCATTATCTATCGGCTGTGTCATAATTTGATCCATGTAATTTTTATTAATATGACAGTTGTTCAGTATCGTTTCTTCGAAAAATGCCAATACTGCCTATAAACATGTGTTGAAAAAATCACAATACATTTGATATTTTAAGTTTTTTATATGTTAATTATTTTTCAGGTAGTTAATTGGTATTTCACACAATTGGGTGAAAAAGCATGCACATCTTGAAAATTCGTATCTGAATGGTGCGATTAAAAAATGCACAATTTTGATTGCAAATGTTGTATTGCCTAGTAATGAGTATTTGTAAAACAATTTCAGATATCTTCTGTGTCATACAACGTGTGTAGAAGCTGGTGGCATCATCACCCTTGATTCATCAAAACATTCCATGTATAACAGCTTTGGTAGAGGATTTGTCAATGCAGAGTCTTCCGTGAGCAGGGACGTTGCTGATTTCTTAAACATGTTCTTTCTTTAATAGCCTGTGTGCATTTGTTCAAATCTCTTTGAGACTTGTATTTGCGTGGGAGGCAGAATTACCTACACCTTAGAATTAGATACGTGAAATCCCATAGTTTTAGAAAATGGCGACACGATAATCTTTGTCAATATAACACCGAATACATAACTCTGTGTCAGAAAATGTTGTAATATTCATAGTTCTAATAGAGATGTTAGTGCATTAAATGTAATACAGCAGTGACGTCTAGTGACCTTCTATGATGAATTGAGCACAAATATCCCCTTTCTCATCTTGCTAATAACGATAATGGTTTTTATATCATAATGCGCTTTTCCTCAGTCTGCCGAAAAAAAAGTACCTGAATAAAGCGAATTAAGGATTGAAAAAAATGTCTAATTTTTAAAATTGAAATATTGTAATAAAAGAACTAAATCTATGGAAATCTCTGTAACAACACACCCCACTCAAACAGTCAGCAAGATTTCTTGTTATGCTTGAAGATTAGAAAGTGAACAAGACTACAGGCGGTCATGCGGGAGTGGATGGACGTATGTGTGTTCGTTTATTTATTTATTTAAATTATTTCGCGTCAAAGCAGTCCAAAAAACTGCGTATGATGCTGGGAGAAAAGTGAATTGTGTGCTGTTTCCAAAAATTCTGTGGTCGCCTCAGTCATATACTACTTAAAATTGAAAAAAAACTCCTGTAAATCATTTCAAGGATAAAAACAATAGTTTTGGGTCCTTTATCATGTTAATATTCAGATAATACTTCTACCGCGACAACGCCGACGATAATTTGAATTTATTGTATTCCCCACTGAATTCTAGAAGGCGTGCACAGGAAATGAAGTTACATTTTATGTCAGAAGCAAAACAAGGGGCCATCTCAGCATTTGCTCAATGGATCGAAACGACGAAAAACCACAGTCGAGATGGGGGGTGATCAGAAACTAGACCGAAAAACCTGAATCCAGATGCGAATGATTTGACATTTCTTTCCTTTCAGTCTAGACTTAGAATCGGAAGGCGCAGGTTGTCTGCAGCACAAGATGGAACAGTCGGCAGCAACTAACAAAGAAAGTGAGAGGTGATTGAAGGAGGAGGTGGAAAGGAGGCTGAAGGAAAACTGTTTTTTGAGGCGTCCTACCGAAGGAAAGCATTTAAAACTGGCCTTTACCTACACTTATGTACGTCTTTTTGAATTATTTATATTAAACATAATTTTATCAGCTATTTCAATTATCTATTTTCCAATGCGAAAATTATAATTACTTTCATGGAAGAGTTATATTTTTGACAGGAATCATATCATAAAAAAAAACTAGTGGTGCTAAACAACTATTTCTCGCCCTTCAGTAACAGTTGTAATACCATAATTTTTCTTCAATTAACACATACCATCATTTTGTAAAACTCACATAAATCATGAAATTTGGTGCAGCTCAATATTTTGACATTTATAAACAAAATTTCACTATTATAACTGCTTTTCATGCAACTAAAGTTACAACAACAGAGACATAATTAGCAAATTCAGCTCAGATTCACTGACGCGGAGTACCCATTGTTACATTCAATTTGATATTCCCTGAAAGCTTTTATTATATGTTTCAAATAAATTTTTAAAATTTCCCTAAAGATTAATTTTATGAAGCATTGCAACAAAAACTTGGATATGAAAAAACAAAGAAATGAAATAATATCTAATTCTATCTTTGTGGCTTCCCTACCTGGAATCACTTTACATATTTCTTTCACAGAAGCCCAGGATATTTGGAGCTTGCGACTAATTTTGACTGTAATTTCTGAAACTAGACATTCAATATATTATTAGAAGATGTGTTTTTGATGAATGTTGTTTTTTAAATGGTATCTTTACAATTGTAGAAGGCTCCAGAAAAAATAGTTTTGAATTTAGACAATCCAACATTTTAACTAACATTAGAGCTGCTTTATTTTTAAGTACCCTTTACTTTAGTGAAGTCAAATTTAGACAGATTGTACTGTTTTTAAGAAAATGGTTTAAAAAGAAAATTACAATTGTCATGGTTTGACAATTTCGCAAAAACTCGTATTCTCGAAATATTTAACATGACAAATCTTTAGAATTCTTTTGATGAACACATTTCGCTTATCTTAATAATTATAGTTATAGGACGACATACAGAAATACTTTGAATATTAAATTTGCAAAAAAATCAGGCATCTCAACACACATGATACACGCATTCTCTTAAGCCTCCTTTCCAAATATTTAAGGTAAAGAAATATAACAATAGAAATGTTCCGTTTTTAAGAAAATGATTTAAAGGAAATGAAAATTGCCAGTGTTTGACTTTTGAAAAACTGCGTTTCAAAAAACATGTGACATTGGTATACAGATCTATTTTCCGAACACGTTCCATTATAAAAAAGGATGTCTTAATTGTAGTTGTGAGAAACGAAAAAAAATTGAATTCAATTTTCAGAGAAAAAACCCTGAGACCTGCACCGTTCTCTTAAGCGCCTTTAACAAAACCTAATTCACACGAACAAACATTACAGAAAAACATGAATCCGTTTATGTAAGAAAAGTGTTTAAACTGTAAAAATTAAAATTGCCTACATTCACTGCAAAACTATAACCTGTTAACACATAGCCTGTTTCCAAATTACCTATAATAAACATATTTCATTAAGAGAGGCAAAAGCTGTATCTAGAAAATTGTAGTTGTAGATCACGACTAAACGTTTTTCGTTTTGCAATTTTCGAAAAAATAGAGTATTCAACGAATGAATGCCTGCAACATTCTCTTCAACGTCTGTGCATGTGTTTCCTTCTCTGTGCGCGTGTGTGTTTCCGTCTCTGTGCGCGTGTGTGTTTCCTCTCCTGGCCAGTGTGTGTTTCCCTCTCTGTGCGCGTGCGTGCACCCTCTCTGTGCGCGTGTGTGTTTCCCACTCTCTCTGTGCGCGTGTGATTCCTCTCTAGGCGCGTGTGTGTTTCCCTCTCTGTGCGCGTGCTGTTTCCCTCTCTGTGCGCGTGTATGTTTCCCTCTGTGCGCGTGTGTGTTTCCCTCTGTGCGCGCGTGTGTGTTTCCCTCTCTGAGCGCGCGTGGCTCACCTCTCTGAGCGCGTGTATTCCCTCTGGCCAACGTGTTTGTTTCCTCCTGAGCGCGTGTGTGTTTCCCTCTCTGTGCGCGTGTGTGTTTCCCTCTCTGTGCGTGCCATTTCCTCCCCTGTGCGCGTGTGTGTTTCCCCTCCCTGTCCGCGTGTGTTTTCCCCCTCTCTGTGCGCGTGTGTTCCCTCTCTGTGCGCGTGTGAGCCTCTCACAGGCGTGTGTGTTTCCCTCTCTGAGCGCGTGTGTGTTTCCCTCTGTGCGCGTGTGTGTTCCTCTGTGCGCGTGTATTTCCCTCTCTGTACGCGTGTGTTTCCTCTGTGCGCGTGTGTGTTTCCCTCTGTGCGCGTGTGTGTTTCCTCTCTGGCGTGTTTCCTCTCTGGCGCGCGTGTGTTTTACCCCTCTGTGCGCGTGTTTGTTTCTCTCCCCTGAGCGCGTGTGTGTTCTCCTCTCTGTGCGCGTGTGTGTTTCCCTCTCTGTGCGCGTGTGTGTTTCCCTCTGTGCGCGTGTGTGTTTACACCCTCTCTGTGCGCGTGTGTTTCCCCTCTCTGTGCGCGTGTATTTCACCCCTCTCTGAGCGCGCGTGTTTCCCTCTGTGCACGTGTTTGTTTCCTCTCTGTACGCGTGTGGCTCACCCTCTCACTGTGCGCGTGTGTAGTGCCTCTGTGCGCGTGTGTGTTCCCTCTGTGTGCGCGTGTGTGTTTCCCTCTGTGCACGTGTGTGTTTCCCTCTCTACTGTGCGCGTGTGTTTCCCTCTCTGTGCGCGTGTGTTTCCCCTCTCTGTGCGCGTGTGTGTTTCCTCTCTGCTCCGTGTGTGTTTCCCTCTCTGTGCGCGTGTGTTTCCCACTCTCTGTGCGCGTGTGTGTTTCCCTCTCTGTGCGCTTATGTTTCCCTCTCTGTACGCGTGTGTATTTCTCTGGGCGCGTGTATTTCCCCTCTCTAGGCGTGTATATTTCCCTCTCTGGGCGCGTGTGTATTTCCCTCTGGGCGCGTGTGTGTTTCCCTCTCTGGGCGGGTGTGTGTTTCCTCTGCAATGCGCGTGTGGCTGTGTCTGCTAACATGGATTAATGTAAATGACGTTTCCATGATCCTTGAAATCGGAAATTAATATCCAATATTTATTTTTTTACTGTGTGTTTTGGCGTCAAAATTCGTTTACAATACTTGCAGTTGAACTATGTTCTTCTCAACAATTTGTTTCTGTCACGATACTCGCTAATCGATTGCGAGAAAAAATGACATCAGGTTGTCAATTTTTAAATACGTATGGACTGGAAGTGAATGTCCTCTGGACACGAAAAATTCTTTTACTGTATGTTTTTATTTATTTAGGTAAAAACTGTATGCTTGACGTATGGGAAGTAAATCATCTGCGCACGCACTTTTTATTTCAGAAATCCTCAACAATTTAACATAATAGTTAGATATTAAATAATAATAATAATAATAAATTTATAAAAGCGAGAGATAACATTTGAAAACTAAGATATTTTCGTTGTGAATAATAGAAAACGTATTTGTAACGGTAAACGAATGATTTGATTTTCTGTATTGCTAACAAAGTAGACACTCACCCTAAAGCTCAAAGCTACCACCTAAGCGAAAACTAACAAAATGTACGCATAAGTGAAGCTACATTTACGGCAGAAGCATATCAGCATTGCTCAATGGATCAGGAAACTGGACAAAAACCCGATCGAGATAGGGACATTATTGAAGCTGAAGTACATTGTTAAAAGGCATATAAAGTCTTTTAAAACAGATACAAGACAAATGTTAACTAAATCATTATTCTATCATTGTTGTATTATAGTAAACATTTTCTTTTGACAAACAATTATAGTCTCTAAATTGAATAGGAAACAGTTACGCAGCAGAAAGATTTTACTTTTAACTTAGAAATTCGTGCCAATTTAATTGCTTAATTTCTCCTGAAAGTGGTGCGTTGTGAAGTAACGTTCTTGGAGGTGGTGGGATTTCTTGCTAGTGAGCTGTTGATACTGACACCTAATAAATGTGATTTCTACGACATGTGTTTTAATTATAAATATCAGTATTGCATGAAAATGTGTTTCCCACCGTTAAATGGAAGTCAGTTTGACAAGTGCTGCAGATTCATAAATATATAGGCAAGGCAATGATAGGATTCAACGTCAATGAAGGTGTTGGTATTCGTGTCTATTTATTAGAGTAGTGCTATTAGTGTCTATTTCAACATACGTCCGCAATGTGAGAGATGTACCTCAGGTTTGAAGTCAAGCGTATTAATAGGAATAAGAAATCGTGTTAAATGTAAACATATGATCCTTAGCGTCTACTCGCTAACACTTTTTGATAGTTGAATCTCTCTATCTTAGTGTATTATTATATTAAATCTTCAAAATTAAATTAATTTGTCAATAGTTAAACATTAATTAGCGTTTAATGTATATTATATATAATTATTAATAAATAGTATAACATAAGCCCATATATTATGTTAATTAATTTGACGTTTGTTCAGACTGAAGTGGTTTCGTTTTCAACAGGTCACAAAATTGGTATTGATGGAGCGCTACGCGTAAGGCGTGAAGCTGATGGTTGATTCCTTGTATAAAGTTTCAACACTGCATCTACATAAGATTAGAGTATGTTGTATATATAAGCGGATAATAATCGTAGTAATTACGGATGGTGAGCTTGTATAAAACCTGAAAAAATAAAATGCCATGCGGATATTTTGATGTTAGTCTTGTAAAAGTAGGAAATCCTATCCTGAAAATTTAACCTATTGTTAAATGCACCTCTCAAAAAATGTTATATGAAAAGAGGGGATGGAAACGGAACAAACTCTTTATAAAATGTAATTTTTTGTACGATATTAATAGAATAAAGCAGATGGTCTTTGTGTTTAGTTGATTATTAAAACGAAAAACATGTTTTTCAAGTTCGATATTTCAACTGAAGTTGAGATACGACTGTTTTCAGTTTTAATGCAAGTTGTCTGACTTCCTAATTCCTACCTCATGACAGGTTTGAGCTTTGTGTATTATAAATATTTTTACGTTAAACATTTATTGCACAAATCACACCCTTATACCATTCTATGGGATTAACGAAATAAATGGACGATTCACTGTTTATGCTGCAGTTAATAAGCAGTCAGGTTGCTGTACTTTTGATAATCGATGCTTTGTTGCATAATATATTTTAAAACCTTTTAAATCTTGCTTGTTGAATAAGGCAATGAACAGTTGTATGACACGGACTTTGTTTTCGCAATTTGATTGCATTCCCGTTTTCGCGATTTTCCTTACCCACATATTACCGTTTTACCAGGGCACATAGAAATAGTTAAAATCCGTTGTGTTTACTTGTTTAACCCCTAAATACACGATATCTAACGATTGCTAAATGTTATCGCTATTTGTATCTTAACATGAGAAATAAAGGTGTGTGTCATTTCTATTCTGTTGTAGTTCTCTACAATTGTTACGTGAATAAGGAAAACCTGTTATGAATCCTGTATAAAATATAGTTTGTCTACATAAGGATTAATATTTAGAGTTCAAAAATATTTAAAGTCGAGCACTAAACTCTTAAAATACGAATTTAAAAATGTCTAAGCTACAAGTTCTTGAAGAAAAAGTTTAAAGTTTAAAGTAATAGTTAGCGGATTATCTGAATGTAATATAAGTAGGTTCATTACGGTGGCTGCTCGATAAGCACTGTTGGTCCTGGTGGTCAGGAGCTAGAACAGTAAGCTGAAGTAATTCGGGACGAGATCAATCTGGTGGGTTTGTGCAGAATTATATTGCTTGCAGGGGGCAAGACAACCCCAATCGATGTAAATTACGCGCGCGCACGCGCAGGGGGGGGTGCAATTCGGCCAGAACCCCTCCCAGTTAGCGAAGCTTGAAAAGCGCGGGGGGGTTGGGAATTCGGACAGAACCCCTCCCAGTAAGGGAAGCTTAAAAAGCGCGCGGGGGAATTCGGACAGGGGGCCTCCCAGTAAGGAAGCAAAAAGCGCGCGGGGTTGGGGTGGACAGAACCCCTCCCAGTAAGGAAGCTTAAAAAGCGCGCGGGGGTTGGGGAATTCGGACAGAACCCCCTCCAGTGGGAAGCAAAGCGCGCGGGGAGTTGGGAGAGAATTCGGACAGAACCCCTCCCAGTAAGGAAGCAAAAAAAAAAGCGCGCGGGAATTCGGCCTGAACCCCGAGTTTGCAAAAAGTGTTGCAGGCTGTGGCACGAGCTGTGGCACAGTAATAGAAATTCTTCTTTAAGTTCCGGAAGCTGCAGGTTTGATCCTCCTAGGGCGGCGTGCTGTCTTTATTCAGAAGTGCACATGCTTGCATAGTACCTAAAAGTAGAATAATCCAACGACCCAGAAGCGGCGCGTGTCACGATGGGGCCGTGCATGCATTGCCGATTGCGGAAGAGAGGAGGTCGCGGGTTCGAATCCGCACCGGGAGATTTCGGAGGAGCGTCGTGGTGAGGCAACGTGACCAACATGTTACAGAAGTTTCATTTACGACGTTCGGACAGTCTCGTAACGTATAAATATTTAAAACTTATAGAAGTTTCGTTTGCGGCGACTATCCACCGGAAATCTTCGAAAATAATCTCCCTCCGCCGGGGAGGCGCTCGCGTCTGGAATCTTCTTCAGCAAATACATGAGGCCCATCGGGGCGTTTTTGCAAAAGTGTTGCTGGTTTTTATTGCAAAATTCAGCAAAATCGCCCGCGCATGGCATCACACTGGGACCTCCCAAAGCTGGAAGCAGACGGGGGGCGGGCTGGGCGGAGGTCCCGGAGCACGGGCTAGCCTCGAGACGATTCCTCCGCTTTGTTGGGTCTCAATGCTAGCCATGCGCCACCAGAGCACAGAAAACCTTATGCGTAAATTATTCTATTTGAAGTCTACAAGCAGTTAAGCATATGTTCACATGATAAAAATTCGGTTCTCGTTCCTTCACAGATACGAACCCGTCAGCTTCTGAATACCGGGCAACCTGCCATTTGTGCAACAATGTTCGACGTTATTTTGGGTGTCAACATTACGAACTTTATGTTAGGAATATATATTACGAATATTTCGCGTCTTTCAAACCTTAATATACGACCACATGATTCAAACCAACAGACTGTACACAAAGCAGACTTTTCTCTTGTGCGTATCTACGAAATCTTGACATATGAAATGTGACAATATTAGGAAACTTCGAACGTTTTTCGTAACCTACTGCAAAGTATTGCCTCGTATGTTTGTACAGATTGCAGGTATGCATCCTGGGAAAACTATGTACATTGAATTTTTCATTGAGTTTCCTTGGACGTGTATGCTGCGCTGGAACTGCGAGACTCAGCGATATTTCGTCAATATCTTCTGCATTTTTGGTAAAACTTTCATATTCTTTGCCATGAGTATAATTCCTTAAACACTATTATGCAATATATTGAATGCAAATAAATGTATATGATGGAAATATTGATAATAAACTTTAATGCTACTGCTACTTTAATACTACTGCTATTCCAATCTCTGTAGTGGTTACCTAATTTTTACAGTAAAATGCGTCTACTTTGTTTTTAAAGGCCACTTTTCATCTTGTGTTGATTTTTTCCATATGATGTTATCATTTTAAATACACCGGACGAAGTAAGTTATATAAAAGACTATGCCTATTAAAGAAGATATTGCAAGAGTGCATTTTGTCTCTCCTAACGAACTCATTACACAGAGTACAGAAATGTATATACATCACTAATGTAACTATTATTTTTTTATAATATGAGTAATTTCACTGTCATCAGTTGCTACAATAAAAATACATTCACAAAGATAATTCAACTAGAAATTCTTCTCAATTTCACTAACAATAGATTTTGACGGACCGTCGTCACGGAAATAACAGATCTATAATTATTCGTCTGTATTACATTTATATTTCGTCTCCTTCCAATTCACACACGCTCCGATGAAAATTTTATCAAAAAGCATTAGAAATCTATAGTTCACGAATCGGTAAGAGCAAGATAACTTCCGCAAAGGTAAATTCAAGGTAAATCTGCGTTATTGCTCTGAGAAAACATAATCGTTAGTTATTTGGAGAAGATGAAGGCGTCTGATGCCTTACCTGTGAACACAAATAGCCACTCTCCAAATTAAAGATAGACGAGACACCTCATCTAGTTTTTCGAGAATAACTTGCGAGATTTGCGAAATAAAACAATCGCGAGGTCTACAGACATCGTACAAAGTGCCATCGTACACATCGGCCACATCAAGGCATATCATGCGGAAAAGGTATTCATCACGTAGAGACGCAAACACATCCGCATCTGTAGCATAGTGGTAAAGTGGTTGCCTGGGATGCAGAAGCTGACGGGTTCGTATCTTGTGAAGGAACGGAGCAATTTTTATCATGTAGACATATGCTTAACTGCTTGTAGACTTCAAATAGAATAATTACTGGCGTTGCCTTCGTGCCCTGGTGGCGTAAACAGCGTGAGACCTAACAAAGCGGAGAGGAATCAGGTTCAGGCTGGCCGTGCTCCGGGACCTCCGCTAACCCGCCCCATCTGCTCTGCTTTGCAGGAGGTCCCAGTGTGATGCATGCGCGGGCGATTTTGCATTTGCAATAAAACCAGCAACACTTTTGCAAAACGCCCCGATGGACCTCATGTGTTGCTTTCGAAGAAGATTCAGACAGACCGCCTCCGGCGGAAAGGACCATTTTCGGAAGATTTCCGGTGGACAGTCACGCAACGAAACATAAGTTTTAAATACTTATACGTTACGGGGACTGCGTCGGAACGTCGTAATGGAAACGTAATATGTTATTACGTTAGAGTTTCTTTTCGACGCTCTCAAATCGAAAGGCGGGATTCCGAGAAGACCCCGACCTCCTCTTCCGCAATCGGCAATGCATGCAGCCCCATCGTGACCGCGCTGTTTCGTCGTTGGATTATTACTTTGGGTACTATGCAAGCATGTGCGCTGAATAAAGACAGCACGCCGCCCTAGAGGATCAAACCTGATCTCATGACAATACAGCGGGAAAACTACCGCCACCTTCCAAGCAAAACGCGAGAGTACACTAAGGACCCCAGTAGTTGAGTCGGAATCACTAACAGCAATGGTGAAATCAATGCTTGCTGCGCCTATTAATATTTCAACACCTCCCAAATCCTATAGATATAGCTCTTGGTACATACACATCAGGTACGGTAATATGTGTGTGTGGATCCCTTCAATTGTGCCTACAAACAACAACATTCATTATGGTAATTTGGCAAATGAAAGTCGTACACGAGCTGTGGCACAGTGGCAAGGTGCCTGCTTTAAGTTCGGAAGCTACGAGTTTGATCCTCTGGGGCGGCGTGCTGTCTTTATTCGAAGTGCACATGCTTGCACCAGTACCTAAAGTAGAATAGTCAACGACGAAACGGCGTGTCACGTGGGGCCGTGCATGCATTGCCGATTGCGGAAGAGGAAGTCGCGGGTTCGAATCCCCGCCCTTTTCAGGAAGATTTTCGGAGGGCGTCGTAGTGGAAAAGCAACGTAATAACATATTACAAGTTTCATTACGACGTTCCACTCGTAACGTATAAGTATTTAAAACTTATAAGTTTCGTTGCGTGACTGTCCACCGGAAATCTTCCGAAAATGATCTCCGCCGGGGAGACGCTCGCGTCTGAATCACTTCTTCAATAAATACATGAGGCCCCATCGAGGCGTTTCTAAAAAGATGTGCTAGTTTTATTGCAGAATTCAGCAAAATCCTTCGCACATGGCAGCACACTGGGACCTCCCAAAGCAGAGCAGACAGGGGGCGGGCTAGGCGGAGGTCCCGGAGCACCAGGCTGGCCTCGGACGATTCCTCGCACATTGAATCTCAATGCTAACCATGCGCCACCAGGGCACGAAGGCAGCGCTAGTAATTATTCTATTTGATCTACAAGCAGTTAAGCATGTTCACATGATAAATTCCGGTTATCGTTCGCTAAGATACAGGCAAATCAGCTTCTGAATACCAGGCAACCACTGTACCATTGTACAACAATGTTCGACGTTGTTTGAGTGTCAACATTACGAACTTTATGTTGGGAATATTATATTACGAACTATTTTGCGTCTTTCTAGAAACCTTAAGCTATACGACCACATGATTCAAACCAACAGACTGTACACAAAGCAGACTTTTTCTCTTGTGCGTATCTACGAAATCTTGACATATGAAATGTGACAATATTAGGAAGCATTCGAACGTTTTCGTAACCTACTGCAAAATGTACCTCGTATGTTTGTACAGATTGGTATGCATCTAGGAAAACTATGTACATTAATTTTCATTGATTTCCTTGGACGTGTATGCTGCGCTGGAGACTGAGACTCAGCGATATTTCGTCAATATCTTCTGCATTTTGGTAAACCTTTCATATTCTTTACCATGAGTATAATTCCTTAAACACTATTATGCAATATATTGAGATGTAAAATAAATGTATATGAGTGGAAATATTGATAATAAACTTTAATGCTACTGCTACTTTAATACTGCTATTCAATCTCGTAGTGGTTACTAATTTTTACAGTAAATGCGTCTCACTTTATTTTTAAAAGACCACTTTTCATCTTGTGGTGATTTTCCATATGATGTTATCATTTTAAATACATGGACAGTAGGATTATATAAAGACTATCTTGCCTATTAAAAGAAGATATTGCAAAGTGCATTTGTCTCTCTAACGAACTCATTACACAAGTATTACGAAATGTATACATCACCTAATGTAACTATTATTTTTTATAATATGAGTAATTTCACTGTCATCAGTTGCTGCAATAAAATACATTCACAAGATAATTCAACTAGAAATTCTTCTCCAGATTTTCACTAACAATAGATTTTGACGGACCGTCGTCACGGAAATAACAGATCTAAGTCGTCTAATTCTGTTACATTTATATATTTCACGTCCTCCTTCGATTCACACACGCTCCGATGAAAATTTGTATCAAAAGCATTAGAGAAATCTGTATAGTTCACGAATCGGTAAGAGCGAGATAACTTCCGCAAAGGTAAGTCCGCAAAAGATGCGTCTGCGTTATTGCTCCTGAAAACATAATCGTTAGTTATTTGGAGAAGATGAGAGAAAATCTGATATGCCATTACCTGTGAACACAAATGGCCTCTCAAATTAAAGATAGACAAGACACCTCATCTCAGTTTCGAGAATAACGCGGATTTGCGAAATAAAACAATCGCGAAAGTCTCACGGACATCGTACAAAGTGCCATCATGCACATCGTACATCAAGGCATATCGTAGGAAAGAATACATCACATGGGGCGCAAACTTACATCGCATCTGTAGCATAGTGGTAAAGTGGTTGCCTGGGATGAAGCTACCAAGGTTCGTATCTTGTGAATAAGCAGAATATTTTATCATGTGAACATATGTAACTGCGGTGACTTCATATAGAATAATTACTAGCATTGCCTTCGTGCCCTGTGCGCATAAGCTAGCATTGAGACCTAACAAAGCGGAGGAATCAGGTTTCGAGGCTAGCCCGTGCTCGGGACCTCCGCCTAGCCGCCCCCCGTCTGCTCTCTGCTTTAGGAAGTCCCAGTGTGATGCCATGCGCGGGCGATTTGCTGAATTTTGCCATAAAAACCAGCAACGCACAAAACGCCCCCAGTAGGGCCTCATGTATTGCTTTTCGAAGAAGATTCAGACGCGAGTACCTCCCGGCGGAGAGACCGACCTGGAGATTTCCGGTGGGACGATCACGCAACAGAGCACTTAAGTTTTAAATGTATACGTTACGAGACTCGTCCCGGAACGTCAATAATGAACTTGTAATATGTTATTACGTTAAGTTTCGCGACGCTCCTCGAAAATCTCCAGGCGGGATTCGAACCGCGACCTCCTCTTCCGCAATCGGCAATGCATGCACGGCCCCATCGTGACACGCGCTGTTTCGTCGTTGGATTATTCTACTAGGTACTATGCAAGCATGTGCACTTCGAATAAAGACAACACGCCGCCCTAGAGGATCAAACCTGATCTCCTGCTAACCACAGCCCGAGGAAAACTACCACCTTCAAGCAAAACATACATTACACTAAGGACCCCAGTAGTTGAGTCGGAATCACTAACAGTAATGGTCAATCAATCTTCTTTTGCGCCTATTAATATTCTAAACACACTCCCAAATTCTAAGATATAGCTCTTGGTACATACATCAGGTACGGTATGTGTGTGTGTGGATCCTTCAATTGTGCCTACAAACAACAACATTCGTATTATGGTAATTTGTAAATAGAAAGTCGTACACGAGCTGTGGCACAGTGGCAAGGTGCCTGCTTTAAGTTCGGAAGCTACGGGTTTGATCCTCTAGGGCGGCGTGCTGTCTTTATTCAGTGCCACGGCCTTGCATAGTACCTAAAGTAGAATAATCCAACGACGAAACGGCGCGTGTCACGATGGGGCATGCATGCATTGCCGATTGCGGAAGGAGGTCGCGAGTTCGAATCCCGCGCCCTTTTCGGAGATTTTCGGAGGAGCGTCGTAGTGAAACTTAACGTAATAACATATTACAAGTTTCATTACGACGTTCAGACAGTCTCGTAACGTATAAGTATTTAAAACATAAGTTTCGTTGCACGTGACTGTCCACCGGAAATCTTCGAGAATGATATCCGCCGAGGCAACTCGCGTCTGAATCTTCTTCGAAAAGCAAATACATAGCGAGGCCCCATCGGGGGCGTTTTGCAAAAAGTGTTGCTAGTTTTTATTGCAAATTCATCGCCCCACGCATGGCATCACACTGGGACCTCCCAAAGCAGAGCAGACGGGGCGGGCTAGGCGGAGTCCCGGGCTGAGCTAGCCTCGAACCCGATTCCTCCTTTGTTAGGTCTCAATGCTAGCCATGCCACCAGGGCACAGAAGGCAACGCTAGTAATTATTCTATTTGAAGTCTAAAGCAGTTAAGCATATGTTCACATGATAAAAATTGGTTCTCGTTCCTTCACAAGATACGAACCCGTCAGCTTCTGAATACCAGGCAACCACTGTACCATTGTACAACAATGTTCGACGTTGTTTTGGGTGTCAACATTACGAACTTTATGTTAGAATATTATATTACGAACTATTTCGCGTCTTTCTAAAACCAAGCTATACGACCGCATAGTTCAAACCAACAGACTGTACACAAAGCAGACTTTTCTCTTGTGCGTATCTACGAAATCTTGACATATGAAATGTGACAATATTAGGAAGCATTCGAACGTTTTTCATGACCTACTGCCAAAATGTACCTCGTATGTTTATTACAGATTGAGTATGCATCTAGGAAAACTATGTACATTAATTTTTCATTGATTTCCTTGGACGTGTATGCTGCGCTGGAGACTACGCCGAGACTCAGCGATATTTCGTCAATATCTTCTGCATTTTTGGTAAAACACTTCATATTCTTTACCATGAAGTATAATTCCTTAAACACTATTATGCAATATATTGAATGTAAATAAATGTATATGAGTGGAAATATTGATATGTAAACTTTAATGCTACTGCTACTTTAATACTGCTATTTCAATCTCATGAGTAGTTTGCCTAATTTTTACAGTAAAATGCGTCTACTTTATTTTTTTAAAGGCCACTTTTCATCTTGGTGATTTTCCATATGATGTTATCATTTAAATACGCCGGACGAAGTAAGTTATATAAAAGACTGTCTTGCCTATTAAAGAAAGATATTGCAAGAATTGCATTTTTGTCTCTCCTAACGAACTCATTACACAAGTACAGAAATGTATATACATCACTAATGTAACTATTATTTTTTTATATATAGGTAATTTCACTGTCATCAGTTGCTACAATAAAATACATTCACAAGATAATTCAACTTCTAGGAAATTTCTTCTCAATTTCCTAACAATGATTTTGACGGACCGTCGTCACGATAACAGATCTATAAGTCATTCTAATTCCTGTTACATTTATATTTCCACGTCCTCCTTCCAATTCCACACACGCTCCGATGAAAATTTGTATCAAAAGCATTAGAGAAATCTGTATAGTTCACGAATCGGTAGAGCAAGATAACTTCGCAAAGGTAAGTCCGCAAAAAGATGCGTCTGCGTTATTGCTCTGAAAACATGATAGTAGTTATTTGGAGAAGATGAGAGCGTCTGATGCCGTACCTGTGAACACAAATAGCCTCTCAAATTAAAGATGAACAGGACACCTCATCTCAGTTTCAGAGCGCGCTGAGATTTGCGAAATAAAACATAATCGCGAGTCTCACAGACATCGTACAAAAAGAATTACCATCGTACACATCGTACATCAAGGCATATCGTAGGAAAGAATACATCGTAGAACCCCATAGGCACCCACATCACATCTAGCAGCATGGGATACAGAAGCTCAGGTTCGTATCTTGTGAATAAACTGAGAACCGCATTTTTATCATGTGAACATATGCTTAACTGCTTGTTGACTTCATATAGAATAATTACTAGCGTTGCCTTCGTGCCCTGGTGGCGCATGGCTAGTGAGACCTAACAAAGCGGAGGAATCGGGTTCAGAGAGCCCCAGCCCGTGCTCCGGGACCTCACCCTGGCCCGCCCCATCTGCTCTGCTTTGGGAGTCCCAGTGTGATGTGCGCGGGCGATTTGCAATTTTTGCCATAAAAACGGCAACACTTTACGCAAAACGCCCCCGATGGGGCCTCGTATTTGCTTTTCGAAGAAAGATTCAGACGCAGGCCGCCTCGGCGGGGACCATTCCGGAAGATTTCCGGTGGACAGTCACGCAACCAGAAACTTATAAGTTTTAAATCACTTGCCGTTACGAGACTCGTCCGGAACGTCGTAATGAAACTTTATGTATATTACGTTAAGATTTCACTACGCGACGGCACTCCTCCGAAAATCTCCCGAAAGGGCGATTCAGACCTGCGACCTCCTCTTCCGCAATCGGCAATGCATGCGGCCCCATCTGTTGACACACGCTGTTCGTCGTTGGATTATTCTACTTCGGTGCTATTCACCGGCATCGCTGCGCTGAATAAGACAGCGCCGCCTAGAGGATCAAACCTGATCTCGCAATACAACGAGGAAAACTACCGCCACCTTCCAAACAAAACATTGCAGTACACTAAGGACCCCAGTGGTTAGTCGGGGATCACTAACAACCAATGGTCAATCAATCTTCTTTTGCCTATTAATATTCTAGCCACCTCCCAAATCCTATGAATGTAGCTCTTGGTACATACACATCAGGTACGGCCAATATGTGTGTGTGGATCGGCATCAATTGTACTTACCCACAAACAACAACATTCATGGTAATTTGTAAATAGAAAGTCGTACACGAGAAGCTGTGGCACAGTGGCAAGGTGCCTGCTTTAAGTTCGGAAGCTGCAGGTTTGATCCTCTAGGGCGGCGTGCTGTCTTTATTCGAAGTGCACATTAGCACATGAAAGTACTAAAATAGAATAATCCAACGACGAAACATTGCGCGATATGCGTGGAACCGTGCGCTGTGCATTGCCGATTGCAGAAGAAGAGGAGGTCGCGAGTTCGAATCCCGCCCTTTTCGGGAGATTTTCGGAGGAGCGTCGTAGTGGAAGCTTAACGCCAATAACATGTACAAGTTTCATTGCGACGCGTTTCCAGGACGAGTCTCGTAACGTATAAATATTTAAGCATGGTTCCGTTGCGTGACTGCGGAAATCTTCGGTGGTCTCCTCCGCCGGGCGGCATCGCGTCTGAATCTTCTTCGAAAACAAATACATGAGCCCCCATCGAGGCGTTTTGCAAAGATGTTGCTGGTTTTATTTATAAATTCAGCAAAATCCCGCCCCTTGCATGGCATCACACTGGGACCTCCCAAAGCAGAGCAGACGGGGGCAGGCTAGGCAGAGGTCCCGGGCACCGGGTAGCCCTCCAGACGATTCCTCCGCTTTGTTAGGTCTCCAATGCTGGCCATGCGCCACCAGGGCACGAAGGCAACGTAGTAATTATTCTATTTGAAGTCTACAAGCAGTTAAGCATATATTTCACATGATAAAATTCGGTTCTCGTTCCTTCACAAGATAGAACGTAGCTACAATTTCAGGCAACCGCAGTACCATTGTGCAGCGCAATGTTCAGTGACTGTTTTAGGTGTCAACATTACGAACTTTATATTGGGAATATTATATTACGAACTATTTCGCGTCTTTCTAGAAACCTTAAGCTATACGACCACATGATTCAAACCAACAGACTGTACACAAAGCAGACTTTTCTCTTGTGCGTATCTACGAAATCTTGACATATGAAATGTGACAATATTAGGGAAGCATTCGACGTTTTTCGTAACCTACTGCCAAAATCTTACCTCGTATGTTTGTACGGATTGCAGGTATGCATCCTAGAAACTATGTACATTAATTTTCATTGATTTCCTTCGGACGTGTATGCTATATGGAGGACTGCAGAGAGACTCAGCGATATTTCGTCAATATCTTATACATTTTGATAAACCTTTCCTTATTCTTTACCATGAAGTATAATTCTTAAACATATATACAATATATTGAATGTAAATAAATGTATATAGTAAAGTAATGATAATAAACTTTAATGCTACTGCTGCTAATACTACTGCTATTTCAATCTCGTAGTGGTTACTAATTTTTACAGTAAAATGCGTCACTTTATTTTTAAGGCCACTTTTCATCTTGTGGTGATTTTCATATGATGTTATCATTTTAATACATGGACAGTAAGTTATATAAAGACTGTCACCTATTAAAGAAGATATTGCAGGTGAAATTTTGTCTCTCTATTTGCGAACTCATTTACACAAATAAATGTGTACATCCTAATGTAACTATTATTTTTATAATATAGTAATTTCTTTCATCAATCAGTTGCTACAATAAAATACATTTCACAAGATAATTTAACTATAGAAATTCTTCTCAATTTCATAACAATAGATTTTGACGGTTAAATCGTGCAAATAACAGATCTATAAGTCATCTATTCTTTATTTATATTTCACGTCCTCCTTCCAGATTCACGCTCCGATGAAAAATTTGTATAAAGCATTAGAAATCTGTATAGTTCACGAATCGGTAGAAACAGGAATGTAACTTCCGCAAGGTGATCCGCAAAAGATGCGTGCGTTATTGCTCTGAGAACATAATCGTTAGTTATTTGGAGAAGATGAGGCGTCTGATATGCCATTACCTGTAGACACAAATAGCCTCTCAAATTAAAGATAGACGGACACCTCATCTCAGTTTTCGAGAATAACGCGAGGATTTGCGAATAAACAATCGCAGGGTCTCACGGACATCGTACAAAGTCGCCATCGTACATCGTACATCAGGCATATCGTAGGAAAAGAATACATCACGTAGAGACGAAACTTACATCCATCTGCAGCATGGTGGTGAAGTGGTTACCTGGGATGCAGAAGCTACCGGGTTCGTATCTTTTTGTGAATAAACGAGAACCGCATTTTATCGTATGAACATATGCTTAACTGCTTGTTGACTTCATATAGAATAATTACTAGCGTTGCCTTCACATTGCCCTGGTGGCGCATGGCTAGCATTGAGACCAACTCAAGCGGAGGAATCGGGTTCGAGGCTAGCCCGTGCTCAGGACCTCCGCCTAGCCCGCCCCCGTCTGCTCTGCTTTAGGAGGTCAGTGTGATGCCATGCGCGGGCGATTTTAACTGAATTTTGCCATAAAACCAGCAACACTTTTTGCAAAACGCCCCCGATGGGGCCTCATGTGTTGCTTTTCGAAAGAAGATTCAGACACGAGCCGCCTCCCGGCAGAGGACCATTCGGAAGATTTCCGGTGGACAGTCACGCAACGAAACTTATGATTTTAAATGCTTATACGTTGAGACTCGTCCCGGAACGTCGTAATGAAACTTGTAATATGTTGTTACGTTAAGTTTCACTGCGACGCTCCTCAAAAATCTCCAGGGCAGGATTCGAACCCGCGACCTCCTCTTCCGCAATCGGCAATGCATGCACGGCCCCATCGTGACCTGCTGCTGTTTCGTCGTTGGATTATTCTACTTTAGGTACTATGCAAGCTGTGCACTTCGAATAAAGACAGCACGCCGCCCTGGGGATCAAACCTGCAACCGAACAAGCGGGCACCTTGCCACTGTACCACAGCTCGCAACACTTTTTGCAAAGCTCAGGGTTCAGGCCGAATTCCCCCCGCGCTTTTTAGGCTTCCCCTTACTGGGAGGTTCTGTCGAATTCCCCCGCGCCTTTTTAAACTACCCACTTACTGGGAGGTTCTGTCGAATTCCCCTAACCCCCGCGCTTTCAAGCGCTAACTGGGAGGGTTCTGTTTGAGTACCTGCGCATTGCGTATCGCTATCAATTCAACATCAGATTGGGAGGTTGTTTCTCTTTTATGCAGCCGTAATATAATTTCTGTCAAACCCGCAGATTGGATTCGAACGAATTACTTCCAGTTTGCTATTTCTGGCTCTTGACCACTAGACCAACGAGTGTTATCGAGCAGCCACCCATAATGAACCTGCTTCTGTACATTCAGATAATCCGCTAACTATTACTTTAAACTTTCGACTTTTTCTTAAAGAACTTGTATTTGACATTTTTTTAAATTCATATTTAGAATTAGTGCTCAAACTTACTTAAATATTTTGGAACTCTAAATACATTAAATGTATGTAGACAAACTATATTTTTATACAGGATTCATAGGTTTTCCTTATTCACATATAAATTGTAAGAGAACTACAACAGAATGAAATGACACACACCTTTATTTCTCATGTTAAGATACAAATAGCGATAACATTTACAGCAATCGTTAGATATGTGTATTTAAGGAGTTAAACAGAAGTAAACACAACGGATTTTAATCCATTTCTATGTGCCTGGTGTAAACATTAATATGTAGGTAAGGAAAAATCGCGAAAGCAGGAAATACAATCAAATTTTGAAAAAATTAAAAGTCCGTGTCATACAACTGTTCGTTTATTCAACAGCCGAGATTTGAGTTTTAAATATATTATGCAACAAAGCATCGGAATTATCAAAGTACAAAGCAAACCTGACTTGCTTTATTAACTGCAATATAAGCAGAATCTGTCATTTTATTTCGATTAATCCATAGGAATGTGGTATAAGTGTGATTTCCAGTGCACAAATGTTTAGTACCAAAATATTTATAATACAATAAAGCTCAAACCTATCAAGGATGTGAATTGAGTCAGACAACGCATTAAAATGAAAACAGTCCATATCTCAGCAGTTGAAATATCAGACTTAGAAAAAAATGTTTTTCATTTTTAATAATCAAATAAACACAAAAAGAACCATCTGCTTTATTCTATTAATATCATTACAAAATTACATTTTATAAGAGTTTGTTCGTTTCCATCCCCTCTTTTCATATAACATTTTTGAGAGGTACATTTAACAATAGGTTAAATTTTTCAGGATAAGTTTCCACTAACTTTTACAAGACTAACATCAAAATATCCGCATGGCATTTTATTTTTTCTCGGGTTTTTATACAAGCTCACCATCCGTAGTACCACGATTATTATCCGCTTATATACAACATACTCTAATCTTGTGTAAGATGCAGTGTTGAAACTTTTATACAGAATCAACCAATCAGCTTCATATGCACTTGAAGGCTCCACTGGCTACCAATTCTGTGAACCTGTTGAAAGCAGGAAACCACTTCCAGTCTGAAACAAAACGTCAGAATTAATTAACATAATTATATCATATTTTATAATATAATTATAATATAATTAATAATAATATTTATAATAATTATATTTATAATTATATATAATATTTATAATTATAATATTAATATAATAATACACTAAGATAGGAGAGATTCAACTATCAAAAGTGTTGTGATGAGCAACAGGATCATATATTTACGGCTAACACGATTTCTTATTCCTATTAATACGCTTGACTTCAAACCCGGAGGTACATCTCTCACATTGCGGACGTATATGTTGAAATAGACACTATTTTCTCTACCAAATAGACACGAATACAACACCTTCATTGACGTTTGGGGAATCCTATCATTGCCTTGCCTATATATTTTACGAATCTGCTAGTACTTGTCGACCAGCTTGCCAACGGTGGAACACATTTTCATGTAATATTGATATTTATAAAATTTTAACCTCGACGTAGAAATCATATTTCATCAAGTGTCAGTATCAACCAGCTCTCACTGAAATCCCCAGCTCCTCAGAACGTTACTTCACAACGCACTACCAGGAGAAATTAAGCAATTAAAATTGGTACACGAATTTAAGTTAAAGTAAAAATCTTTTCTGCTGCGTAACTGTTTCTATTCAATTAGAGACTATACCGTTTGTCAAAAGAGAAAATGTTTACTATACTATGTGATACAGAATAATGATTTAGTTAACATTTGTCTTGTATCTGTTTTAAAAAAAGACTTTATATGCCTTTAACAAATAATGTGCTTCAGCTTCCAGGTCAATGTCCCCATCTCGATCGGGTTTGTCCAGTTTCCCTGATCCATTGAGCAAATGCTGATATGCTTCTGGCCGTAAATGCTTAGCTTCACTATGCGTACATTTTATTTGAGTTTTCCTTTCGCTTGTAGTAGTAGCTGAGCTTAGGGTGAGTGTCTACTTTGTGTATTTTAGAAAAATCAAATCTATTCGTTTACCACCAAATTTACAAATACGTTTTCTATTATTCGGCAACGAAAATATCTAGTTTTCAAATATTTAATCTCTCGCTTTTATAAATTTATTATTATTATTATTTAATTATCTTTGCTATTATATTAGAATTGTTGAGATTTCTGAAATAAAAGCGTGCACCAGATGATTTACTTCCCCATACGTCACCTTAAGTTTTGACTAAATAAACCAAAAACATACAGTAAAATAAATTTTTCGTGTCAGAGGACATTCACTTCAGTCACGTATTTAAAAATTGACAACCTGATGTGTCATTTTTTCTCGCAATCGATTACAGTATCAGACAGAAACAAATTGCTGAGAAGTAAATATGGATTCAATCAAAGTATTGTAAACGAAATTTTGACGCCAAAAACACACAGTAAAAAATAAATAATATGCTGATAGTAATTCGATTTCATGATCATGAAACATCATTTTACGATAATCCATGTGTTGCACACACACACACGCGCACAGAGAGGAAAAACACACGCGCCCGGAAAACACACACGCGCCCAGAGAGAAACACAGGCGCACAGAGGAAAAAACGCACGCGCCAGAGAGAAATGCATACGCCCAGAGGTAAACGCACACGCGCGCACAGAGAAACACACACGCGCCCAGAGAGGAAATACACACGCGCCCAGATAAAGGGAAATACACACGCGCCCAGAGGTAAACACACGCGCACAGAGGAGAACGCACACGCGCACAGAGAGGAAGCACACACGCGCACAGAGAGGAAAACAAACGCGCTGGAAACGCACGCGCACGGAGAAACACACACGCGCACAGAGGAAACACACGCGCACAGAGGAAAGTACGCGCCCACAGAGGCACACGCGCCCAGAGAGGAAGCATACGCAGTGAGAGAGCATACGCATAGACAGAGAGGGAAACACGCGCACAGAGAGAGCACACACGCGCACAGAGGAAACACACACGCGCGCCCAGAGGGTAAACACACACGCGCGCTGAGAAGCAACACACGCGCACAGAGAGGAAGCACGCACGCGCACAGAGGAAAAACAAACGCGCGCAGAGAGAAACACACGCGCACAGAGAAACCGCACACGCGCTGGAGGAAACACGCGCTGGAGAGGAAACACGCACGCGCTGGAGAGCACGCGCCCACGGAGGTACACGCGCCCAGAGAGAGCATACACGCAAACAGAGAAACTTTACACGCAAACAGAGAAACACACACGCGCACAGAGAGGAAACACACACGCGCACAGAGGAGGAGGCTTACGCGCACGGAGAAACACACACGCGCACAGGAGAAACACACGCGCTCAGGAGAGCAAACCTGCACTGGGAGGATAACACCGCGCGCTCAGAGAGGAAACACGCGCGCTCAGAGAGAACACGCGCGCTCGGAAACACACACGCGCGCTCCAGGAGAAACACACGCGCACTGGAGAAACACGCGCACAGAGAAACACACGCGCACAGAGAGGAGAAACACACACGCGCACAGAGAGGAAACACACACACGCGCACAGGAGGAAACACACACGCGCACAGAGAAACACACGCGCACAGAGAGAAACACACACGCGCACTGGGAGAAACACACACGCACAGAAACACGCGCTGGGAAACACACACGCGCACAGAAACACGCGCGCACAGAAACACACGCGCACAGGAGAGCGCACGCGCTCGGGGAGAACAAACACGCACAGAGAGAACACGCGCGCTCAGAGGGGAAACACGCGCGCTCGGGAGAGCACACGCGCTCAGAGAGAAACACACACGCGCACAGAGGGAAACACACGCGCACAGAAACACGCGCTGGAAACACACACGCGCTCGGAAACACGCGCTCAGAGGAAACACACACGCTGGAAACACACACGCGCACGGAGAGCACACGCGCACAGAGGAAGACACACGCGCACAGAGAAACACGCGCACGGAAACACACACGCGCTCGGGAGAACGCACACGCGCTCGGAGAACACACGCGCACAGAGAAACACGCGCACAGGAGAGCACACGCGCGCACAGAGAACACACGCGCACAGAGAAGGAACACATGCGCACAGACGTTGAAGAGAGAGGAATGTTGCAGAGTATCTTATTTGTTGAATACTCTATTTTTCGAAAATTGCAAAACAGAAAAAATGTTTAGGCGTGGATCTACAACTACAATTTTCTAGATACATATTTGCACTTAATAGAAATATGTTTATTATATGTATTGGAAATAGGGTCATGTACAATTTTCGAAAGTTAGAGAAGTTTTGCGTGGAATGTAGGCAATTTTAATTTTACAGTTTAAACACTTTTCTGCCATAAACTTAGTTCATGTTTTTCTGTAATGTTTGTTCGTAGATTAGGTTTTTGTTAAAGGGCGCTTAAGAGGGCAATTGCAGGTCTCAGGTTTTTCAGAATTGAATTCAATTTTTTTCATGAATTTCTCACAGCTTCTAATTAGATATCCTTTTTATAATGGAACGTGTTCGTGAAAATAGATCCTAGAAAATAATGTCATGATGTTTTTGTGTAGGTTTTCGTGTCAAACACTGGCAATTTCATTTCCTTTAAATCATTTTTCTTCAAAACGGAACATTTCTATTACATTTTTACCTTAAATATCGGAAAGGAGGCTTAAGAGAATGGTGCACATCTCAAGTTGATTATATGCCCGATTTTCGAAAAATTAAACATTCAAAGTATTTCTGGAAGTCGTCCTGCCAACTACAATTATTAAGATAAGCGAAATGTGTTCATCAAAAGCATCTTCAAAGACGGTCATGTTAAATATTTCGAGAATATGAGTTTTGCGAAATTGTCCAAACCATGACAATTTTAATTTTCTTTAAACCATTTTTTCTTAAAAACAGCACAAATTTTTTGATTAAATTTAGACCTTAGGTAGCATAAAGGCCACTTAAGAGAATAGTGCAACTTTCATGTTCATTAAAATGCCAGATTTTTCGAAAATTAAACTATTTTTTTAGACCTTTCTACAAATGTAAGATACCATTTTAAAAAATTAAATATTCATCAAAAACCACATCTTCTAATGAGTTATATTGAATGTCTGTGGTTTGAAATTGGCGATGAGTGGTCCTGGCTCAAATATCCTGCGCTTCGTGAACGAAATATGAGAGGTGATTCCAGGCACTTGGATGCTACGCAAGTTAGAATTTGTATATTATTTCATATTTCTTTGTTCTTTTCTTACATTCATGTTTTGTTATACGTTTACAAATTAATCTTTTAGAAATCTTTAAGAAACCTACTTAAAAGACAAAAAATTGCTAGCTTAAGGAATATCAAATTGGAATGCAACTATCACATTCCGTGTTGCGAAATGGCGGCAGATTTTCTATTGGTACATCTCGTTATTTGTAGCCAACTTTTGGTTGCATGAAAGCAGTTATAATAGTGAAGAATTTTGTTTATAAATGCTTGAAAGTATTGAGTTTCGCACGCAAATTTCTACGATTTACAGTGAGTTTACAAAAATGATGGCATGTGTTTATTTGAAGAGAAATTGTGGAATAAATAGTCTTGCATAACCATTACTAAGGGTGAGAAAGTGCATGCTGTTTTAGCACCACTAGTTTTTATGATAGCGACTCACTTACGTCAAAAAATATAATCCTTCCAACGTATTATAATTTTCGTATTTAGAAAATTTGAGATAATTGAACTAGCCGTGATAAAATTATATTTTAACATAAACCAATTCAAAAGACGTAATACAAGTGAGTAAATAGGTTTTAAATGCTTTCCTTCGGTAGTGATCGCCCTCAAAACAGTTTTCCTTTCAGCCTCCTTCCACCTCCTCCTTCAATCACCTCTCACTTTCTTGTTGGTTGCTGCCGACTGTTCCATCTTGTACTGCAGACAACCTGCGCCTGATTCTAAGTCTAGACTGAAAGAAAAATGCCAAAATCATTCTCCATCTCGATCAGATTTTTCGTTCAGTTTCCCTGATCCATTGAGCAAATGCTGAGATGGCCCCTTGTTTTGCATCTGGACATAAATGTAACTTCATTTTCTGTGCACGTCTTCTAGAATTCAATGGGAAATACAATTATTCAAATTATCGTTCCATGTTGTCGCGGCAGGAAGTATTATTCCGAAGGACAACATAGATAAGATAAGAATTGTGCCTTTTATCTGAAAATAGATTTTATTACATGGGAGTTTTTCAATTTAAAGTAGTATGTGACTGGTGCTAGGGATCACAGAATTTTGAAAATGTGCACACAATTCACTTTTCTCCATAGCACGTCATACGCAGTTTTAACTTTTTTTGACGTAAAATAAATAAAATAAATAAATAAATTAAATAAAGCATACCGTCAAATCGCTCTTCCGTATGACTGCCCAGTCTTGTTCACTTTCTAATCTTCGAAGCATAACAAGAAATCTTGTTGACTGTTTGAGTGGGGTGTGTTGTTACAGAGATTTCTCATAGATTTGGAGTTCTTCATTAAATATTTTAATTTTAAAATTAGATATTTTTTCAGACCTTTGACTTCGTTTGACTAAATTTACTTTTCAGAAGTGGTGATCAAAAGAAGTAAGGAAAAATTGCATTATGATATAAAACCATTATCGTTATTAGTAAATTGAGAAGGGATGGTTGCAGTCAGTTTGAAAATTCTGAAGGTCTAAGATGTCACTCGTTGGGGATACAGTTGCTTTAATGCACTAATACATCTCTTATTAGAACTATGAATGTTACAACATTTTCTGGACACCAGAGTTATGTATTCAGTATTTATATTGACAAAGATTATCGTGTCGCCATTTTCTAAAACTATGGGATTTCAATGTATCTAATTCTAAGGTGTGGTAGTAATCTTCCCAGCTCTCATGAATACAAGTTCCCTAAAGAGATGGAACAAATGCACTGAGTTATTAAAAGAAGAACATGTTTTAAGAAATCAGTAACTGTCCACTTGCTCACAGACCTCTGCATTGACAAACTCTTACCAAGCTGTTATGCGATGGAATGTTTTGATGAATCAAAGTGTGGTGATGCCGCAGCTTACACGTTGCATGACACAGAAGATATCTGAAATGTTTACAAATACTCATTTACTAGGCAATAATACAACATTTGTCAATCAAAATTGTGCATTTTTAACGTTAATCATTCAGAACCAATTTTCAAGATGTGCGTTTTTCACCCAATTGTAGGAAATACCACCAACTACCTGAAAATGCTTAACATATAAAAACTTAAAATAGCAAATGTATTATGATTTTTTCAACACATGTTTATAGGCAGTACTAGCATTTTCGAAGAAACGATACCTAACTGTCATATTAATAAAAATTACGGATCAAATTGTAACTTTGTCGATATAGTTTGGGCGTTTTCCCTACTCGTAATAGTTCTGTGATTTTCATATATCGCATGAAATGAAACTACCTGTAAAACACTGAACAAGTACTTCTTGTAAAACGAATGTACAATAGTACAATAATTTTCTAAGTAATATACTCTACTTTATTGCTTTGTATTAGACAATGCATCTCTTTTTTGTATAAGGGGTTACGCTGTGTTTCTTCTCATGTTTCACGAAATTCTAACTACTTTGAAAATACAGAAAACTTGTTACTGTGAGTTACTTATCAAATATACATAGAAAAGAAGAACATTGAAATATTTGCAAGTTTCGAAATATTGATCTTCCTTTATGTTCATAAATAACTTTGAAACTTCAGATATATAATATGATGTTCTGTCTTTGTGATCAACTTAACAGCATAGAGTAATGGGATGGTACCACCAAGTATCTAAAATTTAACATGTACTTATACAAATTAACATATACATAAAAAATAACACTGTACAGCTGTTTTATTAAAGTAACTACAAAATCCTAGATCATGAAGTTCCACCACAGTGACAGACTGTACCTTTTCCGTTATTAAGGTGGGATAGTTCTCCCAATCTTCTCATGTCACATGAAGGCTAGCTATACCTGAAGACACTGAACGAGTACTCTTGCTGAAAACGAATAGAAAATAGTACAATCAATATTTCCCCCATAAATACAATTTCTGAAAAAAAATTAACAAAATAATTATTCTTATTCAATTGCAATTACGAATTTCAATAATTTCACAGAAAATAAGCAGACATTATTTCCGAATTAATAAACGATGTGACACTGTTCCTGCAGTCACACACAACATCTTAATTTCAGCCATTTGTGAGACCTGGCTCTGCAACTTCCATTATTGTTAACTAGAGGTGATACAAAATGGCACAGACTTCTGCTTGGTAAAGTTTTCTAATTTCCTTTGTGTGGACTCGTTTTACGTTCTTGCCCTATCCTCATTCCAGCTGCCATCTATCGTTGCTAAGCACGACATTTTCTCTTTCGCTTTTTCTTAATAGCGGAACCAAATATTATTCAAGAATATTAAAGGCCAGTATACCCTCATTTCTAAATAAAATTTTCATTGAAAAATGTAAGCCTTTTTAAGAAAATGGTGATTAGGTATTGCTGTATATACGAAATTTGAAGCTCTTTTCACAAGCATCTATGGAGCTCTAGAAAACCTTCATCGGAAGTCATTTGAAGCACTTCCACTCCCAAATGCTATATTATTAAAATCAATAGAGAATGTAACGGCGTGAGAGATGAAAAACTACATTTGTGTAATTTTTAAAAAAACAAAATTAAACACAAAATCAAACAACTTCATTAAACAGTACAATAAGCACTATCTATGAAAAAATTAAATTGGAGCAATTTTTTTGAAAATGGCGTTAGGACGTTTTTTTGAAAATGCGGAATTTCGAGCTTATTTTCTCAGGAAACAGCTGTTGAAACTTTATTCGACATTTACTGAAAGTACATGTACTCAAATATAATACTGAACAAACCTCAAAGTATAACAGACATGAAGGATAAATAAAAAATTACATTTTGTAAGTTTCGAAAAACAAAAAATAGAAGTAGCGTGTATTTCACCATGCCATATGTAGGGTTGTTTAGCACCAACTGCAAAAATTTTTAAAAAATGCAACCATTGTTTTTATTTTTAAACTGCAAATATGCGACCACAAAAATTAAAATTTACAAAATATCTATGTAAACTTAATGGAAACTATTTAAGGGCACAAGTTTTATTTGGAAAAGTATCTTCAAATTGTGGTTAAGAAATTGCCGGAAAAAATTCATACATTTCGAAATTTCAGGTTCAGAAAAACAGACAGGACCAAACAAACAGACGAGACCAAACAAACGGAGCAGAGACCAAACAAACGGGCAGACCAAACAAACAGACGAGACCCGACAAACAGGCAGAAGACAAGCAAACAGACAGAGACCAAACAAACAGACGAGACCAAACAAACGGAACGAGACCAAACAAGCAGGCAGAGACCAAACAAGAGCAGGGCCAAACAAACCAGGCAGAGACCAAACAAGCAGGCAGGCCAAACAAACAGACGAGACCAAACAAACAGGAGCAGAGACCAAACAAACAGACAGAGCCAAACAAACAGGCAGACCAAACAAACGGGCAAGAGACCAGAAACAAGCAGACGAGACCAAGCAAACGGGCGAGACCAAGCAAACGAACGAGACCAAACCGACAGACCTTGAGACCAAACAAACGAACGAGACCAAGCAAACAGGCAAGAGACCAAGCAAACAGACGAGACCAAGCAAACAGACAAGAGACCAAGCAAACAGACAAGAGACCAAACAAACAGGCAGACCAAACAAACAGACGAAGACCAAACAAACGAACGAGACCAAACAAACAGGCAGAAGACCAAACAAACGAGACGAGACCAAACAAACGGAGCAGAGACCAAACAAACGGGCGAACCAAACAAACGGAGCAGACCAAGCAAACAGGCAGACCAAACAAACAGACAGACCATACCAAACGAACGAGACCATACAAACAGGTGAGCCATGGCCACAAACAGACGAGCCATACAAACAGACGAGGCCATACAAACAGACGAAGGCCCTTACAGACGACGCCATACAAACAGGGCAGGCCATACAAACAGACGAAGACCGCGCCACAAACGAACAAGGCCATACAAACGAACAAAAGGCCGCACAAACAGACGAGACCACATACAAACAGACCAGACCAAACAAGCGTACTTGAATAAGTACAGTTCTTTCTCCGAAAAACATCTTCAAATAATGTCCTACATTTTTTCATCTTACGTATACATCATGTTCAGTGAAGTCATTTTATACAATGTTCAGTGAAATCTTACAATTCTTAAAAAATACGTACCCATTATTTTTAAACCGTTTAATTTTGTTTATTTATTAAATTTGGCAGAATAAATAACATGTTCATTAGTTATACATTATTTCAGTCGTTTCCAAATCTACTTGTTTCTCTCCTCTGAAGCTTGTCACCACACTTCAATGCTAATTTCTTACGCTGTACTAGAAAATCCTGAAAGTGTATAGGAATAAATTTTATAGCACATTTCTGACAATGTACGAGTCTCAACGATTCATTTTCACAATAGTAAAAGAGCGAGCGCTGTGCATTCTCAACTTACCTGCGCACGGTCCACGTTTCAGGAATCTATGTTGAGAACATCTTTTCTTACCATACGTTACGAGAAACGCAAAGTGTCTGAAAAAACCTGTTATTTATCAATTGTGTACATAATTGTGATTTGTAAAAATCGGCGTGCATGTTCGTCACGCCTCCTGATAACATCAGATTCGGTGTATGGCAGTCCATGGAATGACTTTTCAGAAGGTGATGGGCTCAAGATGTTTTCTTAGTCCGTGGATAAATATCAAACAATAGTTCGTTACTACTGTCTGACTACACTACATTTATTACTACTTACTGTACAATTGTCTCCATCATATCCTTTATTCATCACATCGTTAGCATGGCCATTAACAATTCCAATAATTTTAGATGTGTCAGCAGTTAATGCGTTCATCACGCATTAAATAGAACCAGAATACATTTGATTGGCGACGTATACACCCCAAACTCAAGGTTTCCAAAGGTTTGGACTTCCGTCTTTTCTACAGAAAACACACATTTCATGCCTGACAAAACTGAAAAACACAAGCACAATGATTAATCCAAATGCAGTGGTACATTCGTAGTTCATCTTTGAGATTAAGTACATACCCTAACATTTCCAACTAGTGCTACAGAATGGCACAGACATTCTCTGAGAAAGTTTCTAATTTTCTTGGTGGGCTGAGTTAACTGTCTTTTATCCTCTTGCCAGTTGTCGTCTTTCCCAATGCACAAAAGTACATTTTTTAAACTTTTCCAATTTTCCGGTTTCTAATAACACAGAAACATTACTTTAAGAACATTAAAGAAAGTAAAACCTCGTCATAAACGACAATTTTCATTGAAATGTATATGCATACGCATACACGAAAATAAAAATTTCGAAGTACGCTCATGAGCATGAACTTTGCATCAGGTCTTGAGTTTATGTTTCTCATGTGGTATTAACAAACTCTTAAATTTACTTTTAATATTTGACACTTACTGTATTCGTCTTCCAATTTTTAATTTTACTGGAACTGTGCATTTTACTTGCATCTACCAAAATACAAACAAACTGTCAACATTAGCTTCATGTGCAAATGTTATTGTTATTATTATTATTTATTAATGAGAATTTATACTATAATTATTATTATTTATTATTATTATTATTATTATATTAGTAGCATTTTTAAAAACGATTATCCGAGTGCCATGAATATTTTTGGTACCAAGTGTTTTCATTATGCCTGTAAACACTCAAAAACAAAACGTTCACAATATGCAATTCATTATATATATATAACCTAAAATCTGAATATTACAATTTCGAGTTGCTTATAAAGAAAAAATACCTTCAATGCTTACGGATCGGACGAAATGCTTTCCTTGTTAACAGGCTGTAAGAGTGTTCTGTTTACATGCAGATTTTGCAGAATGAGCATAGAAAATATACAAATATTTATTCACGCTAAAATGCTGCATTGTTTCATTTCTATTTTTGAGGTTCAATTTATCT